>JBBPBX010008746.1:7163-17349 GCA_038048925.1 Garcialebias charrua
TATATATATATATATATATATATGTGTGTGTTGGAGGCAGGAAATAAAAGGAACTGTATGTTGTATTTTGTTGCTTTCTGGAGAGGTTTGAACAAAATGCTAGATTCAGTTAGATTCACAAATACACTTTTTTTTGTTGTTGTTGTAAATTTGACTCTTGATACCACATCCTTGCGTTTGCCGGTGATGAACATTTGGATTTTTACCATTTGTAAAGTTGTGCTTTCAGAATTTACATACATAAATTCTGATTTGTCAATCTGAAAAAATAAAATAAAAATAAAATAAAACACCCGGAAGCTATGAATCATTGTTAGCCGTATAAACTTATTTAAACATGTCAAGTTTTACTGTGATTTTTACTATGAATTCCCCCTCTATGGTGAGTCATTTCTCAATGTGAACTGCCCTGTGTATTTTTAGGAACAGTGATAAGTTGAAATGCAAAAGCAAGATGGCACCGACATGACTTTCTTTTATGGACAAGTAAGTATGAACTAAACGCAGGACTGAGTGCAATGCAGACACACACGCACGTACGCACGCACGCACGCACGCACATGCGCACACACGCACACACACACACACACACACACACATGCGCACACACGCACACACACACACACACACACACACACACACACACAAGGGACAAGGATCTGACGATAAGCAAAAGAAACCTGATAAATATTTCTACTGTTCTGCTGAAGGGGTTGCAGTCAAACAAGGGAGACTAAATGGGAGAAACAAAATGCAATGGAACAACCTATGGAATGGAACAAACATAAAACTAGAATACCCAGAAAACATTAAATTTATATAAACAAAACAAAGAGGGATTCTAGCCAAAAAACAAAACAAAACCTAAGACAGACTAAGAAAAAAATATGAACACAAATACCAAAACAAACAACAAAGCTGGAAACAGAAATCATAAACTGTACGATATTAAATTTTTTTCCTAACTACTGTACTTCATTCTAATGACAAAAGAAGAAATACGAAATGTTTAAAATGCATATGAAATGCATTGTCATTGGATCATGATGATTAGTTTACAACTTACACCCAGGCAGAAAATGACAGCAAGTTAACATTTGTTAACTTTCTTTATGACTACGGTATGTTAAACATAGTTTTAGACACTCCTGACGCATGTTCAATAATCAAGGTAGAAAAATCTAAAAACAAGTTAAGTCAGGTCCTCTGGACATTCAAAACACAAAACAAACAAAACAAAAAATTGTAGAAATGTTTCGTCTTTCATCTGAAATACTTCTTCAGTCTGAGGAGCTGTATTCAGCTCAGTCTTATAAGGCCCTGTTTACATGGACACGAGGCACCCAGGAAACATCCTTACCAGACACCCGAACCACCTCAACTGGCTCCTTTCGATGTGGAGGAGAAGCAGTTGTGCTCGAAGTCTCTCTCAGATAACGGAACTTCTCACCCTATCTCTAAGGTAGAGTCCAGCTACCCTGTGGAGGAAACTCATTTCAACCACCTCTATCTGCGAGCTCATTCTTCCAGTCACTATCCAGAGTTAGTGACCATAGGTAAGGGTAGGAATGTTTACTGACTGGTAAACAGAGAGCTTTGCCTTACAGCTCAGCGTCCTCTTCACCACAATGGACCAGTGCAGAGTCCACAATACTGCAGACGCTGCTCCATTCTTCCTTCACACGTGAACAAAACTCAAAGATCCTCACCCTTCACCCGAAGAGCGCAATCCACCTTGTTCCGACTGAGAACATGATGTTTAACACTCAAAATGCAAAGGAAAATTTTTAAAGCATTACTTCTGGAAAAAAAAAAAAGTTGCAGAAATGGCACAAAAAGAAGAGAAGTACATTCTTAATACAGTACTACAAATTTGACTGTTTTTTATACAACAATGGACCGGATGGGTCACAGACTGGAAACACAAAAAAAGAGCAAAAAAGAAATATAATCTTGCAAATTATTTTTAGCACTGCTTCACAACAAGAGTGCACAGGATTTGAATTAAGAGGGGAGTATGTTGTTAAACATGAAGAAATCTGAAGGGAATGAGCTCAGCAATCAATATTACGCTACAAGGGGACCAAATCTTTTTTGACAAGTTGCTGAAAAAATAATCCAGTAGAGCTAAGACCTGAAGATGACCTGTTGTGGTCGGTAATATTGGATTTTGCCGCTTGGAATGCCTTAGTCCTAAATAAGTTATGCGGCCAGAGGAAGAAAAAAAAAAGTCTAAAAATGCAACTGTGATGAGAGAAAAAAAGCCCAAGAACTGGGAAGCCAAAAACCTACCTGGTGTGCAGTCAGTTTGAATGTTTGTATGAGAAATGAAAAAGTGGACAACCCAATGTTTTACGCATGTTTTTTTCCTCTTATTTGAAATGTGATGTCATTATTCTCTAATTCCCTATTTGCAGTTTTCACGGCTGCAAAGATCAATCAAAATTATTCTCTCTGGAATAAATTGGTATAATATCATTATCATCCTTGGCAGCACGATAGCCCAGTAGTTAGCACTGTTGCTTTACAGCAAAAATATCCTAGGTTCAATACTCTGTTGAACCTGGGATCTTTCTGTGTGAAGTTTGCATGTTCTTCTCATGCTTGCATGGTTTTCTCCGGGCACTCCAGTTTTCTCCCACAGACCAAAAACATGCAAGTTAGGCTGCCTTCAGGCCCAGGCCTCCCTTGCAAAAGAGATCTGTGATCTCAATGGGATTTGCCTGGTTGAATAAAGGTTAATTAATGAAAAATTCTGTTTGCTTACATTCATAAATGTATAGGTTATATCCCCGTTTTCTAATCAAGAGCCAGAATGACCTGTGTATTTCTTGCTAGGCTATGCATTAATACAAATTAAACTCTCCACTTAAAATATTCCACATTAGCTGATATTAGCAGGAATCTTTAGTTCTACCCTCATGTGCTTGACATCATTAGCCTATTCATTATGGTCATCAATAAACATGCCAGGCGATTTTTAATTAAACTGACCTAGCCATCTCACCTTGTACTCGGGTTTGAAAAATCGAAAAACAAACTTTTTTTTTTATCTTAAAGCTAACTTTTGAATTTAGCAACACAACACATCTATATTTTTTTGGTTGGCCTGCGATGTCCTCCCAGAAGAGCAGAAGTGGCTGTGAAAAGAGATGTCTGGGTCTCCCTGCTCAAGCTGCTGCAACCACAACCCAACTTCGGAACAAGCAGAAGATTATGGATGGATGGATTTATGAATGCATTGCCCGTTAAATCACAATGTTAAAGTAACTGAACAACAATCAAACTGCTGACTAAGTAAACTTCATTAAGTGGCATTGCACAAGGCTATATTTTATTTGAAGCATTAAACTGTGACATACAGGTACTCTGTATAAGGATTTGTTTGTGCTCCTGAGACAGAGATTTGCCTTTCATTTCTTCACATGGGCTTGCAACAAACCTCAAAGTTGTGTGTGTTAGAAAGGGTGCAATTTCTTAGTTTGTCACATCTCAGACAAAACAGTAGTGTCTTCAATAAACACAAACTTATTTGGTGTATGCACATTTCTTAATATTGCCTGTCTCAAACTCCCATTCCCTCATGTGTGCTTTATCTTGTCTGCTGGAGAGAGTGTTTCTGAAGATAAACAACCACTTTGTGCCACCACCCACAGGTACCCATCCTTATCAGTGGTCAGCAAGGCACTCTGCCCATTCCAACCACCTCTCTCTACCACCATTCTCCTCGACCTTGTGAACCCCTCACTACCAATTCTTCACAGCCCACCCTGCCCCTGTCAGACTCCATGCTGATTTCATCTTGCCTTATAACTGAAACCAGTTCACAGTTGTTCACAATCTTCTATCACTGCAATGCTTCTTTAGCCTCTCTGTGGCAGTGATACATCATGCCACCTGTTTGGACTGAGAGAAAAAAGCCATTTATATTCACAAATGAGACATACCATTTGGAGAAATTCAAGGTTATGTCCTTTAAAATGAACTGTGATAAATAGCTTTTTTTCCTCAAACTGCTTATTTATTTATTTATTTATTTTTACCCTTTATTTATACAGGTAGTCTCATTGAGTCACACAAACTCATGTCCAAAAGAGATCTGTTTGAGGGAAAACAGTGGAGGTTAAGGGACTTGCTCAAGGGCCTAGAGTGGGGTGAATAAAGATGGAGGCAAGTGTGGATGTTTCACCTTTTCCACCCACATTTTGATGTTGTCAGTCCGAGGAGTTGAACCAGCACCATTCCGATCACGGACCCATCTTCTCTAACCTCTGTACCACCACTCCCTCAAAATATAAAAATTAATTTAATTTAGGGCAAGGAAAATATTTACAATGTATTGATTAAAAAATAGTATAAGACTGCAATTTTTATGTACAGTACTGTTAAAGGCAATAGAAACATACATCTCAGTTGTACTGCTGTTTGAACTTCCATCCATCCATCCATCCATCCATCCATCCATCCATCCATCCATCCATTATGTTTTACCCACTTCTTCCATTTTGGGTCACGGCCGGGGGTCTCTGATGCCCATGTCCAGCCATCACTCTGCGAGGCGTGGGATACACCCTGGACAGGTCGCAAGTCTATCACAGGGACACATAGTCACAAATGAGACAAACAACCATTCATTCTCTCACTCACACCTAGGGATAATTTAGAGTTAACAGTTAACCTAACATGCATGTTTTTGGTCTGTGGGAGGAAACCGGAGTACCTGGAGAAAACCCACGCATGCACAGAGAGAACATGCAAACTCCACCCAGAAGGACCGCCGGACCGTGGTTTGAACTGGCAACCTTCTCGCCGAGAGGCAGCAGCCCTACCAATTGCAATAAATGCAAGATACAGCATTGATAGTCATCATTGATGTATGGTATATTGTACAGTATACATGTATTAACCTGGATAACTTGAAAAATAAGCAACATGCCAACTTTCATTTTGGTGTGTTGGTCACCATTTTCAAGTCACCACTGAAATATTACGTTGCCACATAAAAATCCAAGATGTCTTCCACCATATATGGATATTTATATATAAATATTCTGATCTGGATTACATGAGAAGTAAGCAATTTTCAATTACAGTGCATGGCTGCATCTAGGTGTAAAAAAATTCACTTTTAAAATTTAGGTTGCTGCATCAAAATCCAAGATGGCCACTACAATATATATCTGTAAACCTGCCACCCCAATCATGTGAGGAAACTATGACGTCTAGTTTTTATATTGCTTAAAGGTGTGGTTTCATCAAATGACAAGAGTGAATTAACATTCATTGTTGGTGGTCAATGCCCCCATTAGCCACCGCCTAGCTCCACCATTATTGTGCCTGGTCATGGATAATAGCCTGTATGCCACGGACTTCCGTTCCAGCACCTCCACAGTCATTCCACAGACGGCGCACTTCCGGTTAGCGCGAAAGACACGAACATAAATGACTAAATACAATTAATAAAACATCTGCATACACACCAATAATAACTCTATACACATATGAATCCATATAAAATTATGGCGACGTTCCCCCTACGGATAGCCGCGATAAATGTTCGCCGAAACCCCCCCGCGGAACAGCTGTTCCCACCGGTGGGCGGACACAACGGTACTCACTTGTAGTGCCGGTAGCGCGCAGCCGCTTCCCGTTTCGGGTCGTTGTCATGGTAGGCTACTAGGAGCTAACGCTAGCAACAACGGAGGTGGATGGGAATCGGACGTGGTGGGTATGTGTTGCATTTTACCGGAAGTACGTCACGGCCCCCCGTGGCATATAGGCTGTTGATCCCTCCATACAATTGGATCCGTTACTCTTCTTTGCCTCTGCCAAAAATAAAATAAATCAACCTTTATTCATACACCAAACATTCCAAACATTCTTGCATCACAAACAAGGTTCACTTGCACTGTTCTCATCTCCAAAACTACAAACATTCACAATTCAAATCATTCAGCAATGGGGGACATCGGAGTAGTCCTTGTTTTAACTGATTTAAACCATTTAGCAGTCATGGTCATTTAGTTATGATCATTGACTTGTATTCCTGGTAATAGTGTAAATTAGCCTGCACTTTGCAAAGAAGAACCGTTTGTTTTTGTGCACTTTTATGGTTTTACTGTAGGTTTCTTCACTTTTCTAAAATAAGAACTAAGCACCTGAAATATTCAGTTCACATCATATGAAATTGCTTGTAAACATTCAGTGTTTTCCCTTCCTTCAGTCTCTTACTGTATCTAGCTTACTTTGCACTTAATTGCTGGCAGAGAGCACATAGCAGGGAGAAATGCTGTTTGTTATGCGCTTGCTGGGAATTCTTTTTGACTTGGTTATCAAAAGTAAATTTTAGGCTCTAACCACATGAAAGGCTGGTTAAAAAATGTAGTGAAGTCAGAGTTTGAATCAATATTTAAAACGAAGTGTGTTCGTGTCATCATCCCTTTGCCTCCCAGAGCAAGAACTTGTTGATTTTAGGAAACATCCAGAACTAAAGCCACTTTTTAGTTCCACAATTTCTAAAACGCTTATTAATTTTTTTAGGTCCACAATTTCAAAAGCACAAATGTCTTATGAAAATTAGGGGAAGCTAATCCAATCCGCTATTTATATACAGGGAACCCCCGACCTACGAACGAGTTTGGGACCTAAGAACCGTTCGCAGCTCGATCCGTTCGTAGGTAGGGGGTGAAAATTATATTAAAAAAAAAAATTATTCATTCATTCATTCATTCAACCTTTATTTATCATGCTAACGGAGCGCGCGCACACATTTAAGCATGTAAAGTAGTGTACTGTAATGTTAAACATTGCTATTCACATTTACAGAATAAATAAAAATATATTTTCTTACTTTGAGATGGTCAAAGCCGACATAGGTTGCCATGCGTTGATTGTTTTCGGGCCAAGCAGCGCGGGGGCCGGCAAGCCACCGCAGCTGCTCCAGACCTGTGTTAGCTAGCTGGCTAGCTTCTGCTAGCCAAGCCATGAGCTAGTGTTGGAGCGGCGGCGCGATCAATCTGCAGCTGCTGCTCCAGCCGCTGCTCCAGCCTGAGACGTCCACAGAGCTATTCCAGCTAGTAATTAATCCATATGATGCGATCCTGGTCACCAGTGTTCAAAAGGCCGGCTCCCGTGTTAGCTCCAGTGTTAGCTCTGGAGCTAGCCAGGCCGGAGGTGTAGCCAGGCCGGCCGGAGGTGTTCGCACGGCGGCCTGGCACGATCGGCGATAAATCCGCTGCTGCCTGAGACATCCACAAAGTTCACAGAGACGTTTCCAGCTAGTAATTAATCCATATGAAGCCATCCTGGTCACCAGTCTTCGTCCGGCTCTCGGCAGCTAACCTAAGATGGCGTCCGGTGTTCTACATTAATTTGTGACCGGAGACCCCAGTGACTGAACCTAAAATAGCGTCCGGTGTTCTACATTAATTTGTGACCGTGTAAACTGAAGACCTACTTCCTGTTGCCAAAAATTGCTCAAAAATGATCAGAAATGATCTTTTTTATCATAATTATTATTTATAAAGCCTTTAAAACAACCAGAGCTGCAACAAAGTGATGTACACATGAAATTAAGAACATTTAAACACAAAAAAAAAAAAAAAAATTTTTTTTTTTTTTTAAATTCATATTTTTATTAAATATGATATGTTCGTAGGTCCCGTGGTTCGCAGGTCGATGGGGTCGTAGGTCGGGGGTTACCTGTATATATATATATATATATATATATATATATATATATATATATATATATATATATATATATATATATATATATATATATATATATTATATATATATATATATATATATATATATATATATATTTATATATAGCCGGCAGCGTTATCAATATTTGCACTACACTGCCAACTGAAAAGTAACAAAAATGATCCTAAAAGGATGAAATTACAAAAATCAAAGGATTTATTTAATACTTTACGTACATATATTCTATTCGGCCACGAAATTAACAAAAAATAGAATGATCTTTTAATCCCTAAAACCACGTTTAAATCTCAAATACACGGGTGTGTCGCCACCGCATTTATACATAAAAGTAACCCAAATACATTAAACTAACGACTCGCCGTCGAATGGTCGACACAAAAGACACAATAAAATCATCCGGCCACGTTAATTTGGCTTGAAACAGCGGGGTTGTCTGCGGATTTATCCATTAGTAACCCAGCACAACCAGCCGGCAGACACAGAGTTAGCGTCTATAGGTAGTCAACAGATTTAATGAAAAGTAACTAAAATACATGAAAATAACGACTCACCGTCGAATGGTCATCACAAAACACACAATAAAATCATCCGGCCACGTTTATTTGGCTTGAAACAGCGGGGTTGTCTGCGGATTTATCCAAGTACCCAGCACAAACAGCTAGCCACAGAACTAGCCCTCGAGTTCACGACTGACCCGGAAGTTGTCATCAACATGGAATAGTCCATTTTTAGTAGGGGGATAAAGAAATCGACCGTTTTTTTAATTGCGTATTTAATGATCGTTTTCATCGTAACTATAATTATTTTTATGTTAAATGTACATTAACAAGCAGGATCAATGTTAGTGATGTAGGTGACTGCACGGGGCGAGGCGGGGCTGGGGCCACTGCTGAAATGGGACCCCCAGGCATTTACCTACATGGTAGAGCCGAGTCTGTTCTCAGCTCTGCCCCCCTCACCCTCACACCCTTTCCTCCTCTCTGCTGTTTACGGTGGGGAAAAAGGTAAAAACAAGCAGCATAAGAGCTTGTAAATAAGTTTATTGGTTTTTACTGATAGATAATTAGTTATTAGCGGTACTGCATTTTAAATAAAAATAGAAAGTTCCTGGAGAAACTTCGACGGGGGCTGCCAGGCTACTGCCCGTTAGCAGCCATCCTGAATACAAATGGCTCCAAATGTTAATAGCACATATCACGGAGCCAAATAAAATTCTTGAAATGATAGTAAAGGTGTTTGGGTTCATTTTCAGCTCCGATTACACCAAATTTCAACTAAATAGCATTAAAAATGGCTGAATTATGGTGTTTTTTCTTTTTAGCTAAGGCGGCCATCTTGGATTTTTATTTTCGTTTTTTGTACGTGATAGAGAATGTTGTCAGCTACAACTTCACCAAATTTCAGCTCTCTATGTATAAAGATGGCTGAGTTATGGCATTTTTTCTCTTTTAGCTATGTCGGCCATCTTGGATTTTTATTTTTGGTTTCGGTACGTAATACAGAATGTCTTCAGCTACAACCTCACCAAATTTCAGCTCCCTATGTATAAAGATGGCTGAGTTAAATCCATTTGAATGTAGCTATGGCGGCCATCTTGGATTTTTATTTTTGGTTTCCGTACGTGATAGAGGATGTCTTCAGCTACAACCTCACCAAATTTCAGCTTTCTATGTATAAAGATGGCCGAGTTATAGCCATTTGAAAGTAGCTATGGCGGCCATCTTGGATTTTTGATTTTGATATGAAATTTGATAGGAAACATTGTCGGCTATCACCATACCAAGTTTCAGCTCTATATCATTAAAATTGACCATTTTACAGTATTTTGACTTTTTTGCGTTGTCGGCCATCTTGGAAGTTGGATTTTCAATTGAAATTTATTAGGGATCATTGTTAGCTACCCATTTGCCAAATATAAGTTCCATATCTCAATCAAAATGGCCGCTTCACCTAATTTGCTTGTTCAAATGGCCGCTTCACCTAATTTACTTGTTTAATTCAAAATGGCCGTCTCACCTAGTTTGCTTGTTTGATTCAAAATGGCCGCCTCAACTAATGAGCATGTTTGATTCAATATGGCCGACTCACCTAATTAGCTAGTTTGATTCAAAATGGCTGACTCACCTAATTATCTTGTTTGATTCAAAATGGCCGACTCACCTAATTAGCTTGTTTGATTCAAAATGGCCGACTCACCTAATTAGCTAGTTTGATTCAAAATGGCCGACTCACCTAATTAGCTAGTTTGATTCAAAATGGCCGACTCACCTAATTAGCTAGTTTGATTCAAAATGGCCGACTCACCTAATTAGCTAGTTTGATTCAAAATGGCCGACTCACCTAATTAGCTAGTTTGATTCAAAATGGCCGACTCACCTAATTAGCTAGTTTGATTCAAAATGGCCGACTCACCTAATTAGCTAGTTTGATTCAAAATGGCCGACTCACCTAATTA
>JBBPBX010008746.1:26462-61760 GCA_038048925.1 Garcialebias charrua
ACCACTCTCTTGCAATGTTCTAAACTCTTAAACCTACATAACTTTAACAACATACGTACAACGTATATCTACTGCAAGATTTTATATGGGTACTCACCAGCCTTTGTCCAGCTCTGGTCTGGTTTTGATCGGCTCTCTGCAGCTATTGAACACCAACATGCTTTTAGAGAGGGTCGGACCTTCAGATAACTAGCACAGTACCACACAATGTTCCTGATCGAATCCAAATAATCTATAGGGATCCAATGAAAAAAGTCCCCGTGAGCTCCGGAGAAGACACCAGACCTCCAAGCAATGTCTCTCTGCTCAAGAGGACTCGTGGGCCTGCAAGCATCATTTAGATTGACCAGTGAGGCTGGAAGTATTCCTGGTCAAATTCCTGGTTGGTTCCATACAGTTCTCTGCATCGACTGAGCACCAAGGTCTCTATGATCAAAATTTTTAGTCAGGTTCGGATCAGTTCAAAACTTTCTCTCCATTTCAGTGGAAAGCCACAGCTGCAGCACTGTTGGATTCTGGGTAATGTACAGGTAGTCCTCGAGATACGATGGAGTTCCGTTCCTATGTGGCGTCGTAAAGCAAATTTCAACCTAACTCGAAACATACGTCCAAACTACACCTTATACGTACAGTACTGTATTTTACCAAGCACATAGCCTATCCTAACACAGTACCCTACATGATTATCAAAAAACACATACATTTCAGAGCCATAATGAAGGGGAAAAATTCTTAATTTCCTACTCTGGACTGGTGGTGAAGCCTTTCCGCCATTTCTCCCTCCCTCCTCCGGATTCTCCATTTGTTTACGTTGTAAAACCGACGTCCATAAAACAGTTACTTTTCCACAGCTGCTGCCTGTCTAGCTTGCTCCAACAAGTTTTGTTTTGTTTTTTGAATGTCCAGAGGACCAGACTTAGGTATTTTAGAGAGTACAGGCAGAAGTTAAAGTCTTAAACAAAGATCTTATGTAAGTTGTTAGCACTTAGAGTGAGTGTTGAGAATGATGTTCAGCTACTACCACATCAAAGTTTAGCTCAGTACTGCCAAAACTGAACTCATACACATTTTTGTTTGCTAAAGTCAATAAGCTACGGTGGTCGTCTTGAATTGGGGTGAATCTAAATTTTGTTGGGTTCTTTTCCCTGTTTTACTTGCATATTGTGTGCTTTTATATCTGAATGGATGTTCATATGAATATTTAGTTTTATAGATACAATTTTTATTTATTTTATTGTGAAGCACTTTGTCATAATATATATCTAAAAGGTGCTTTATAAATTAAGTCAAAGTTTCTTTATTTGTCGTTTGCGCCATATATGGCACATGTGGTGGAACAAAATTGTGTACACAGGGTCCCAGTTACACCCAACAAATGTATAAAATGTAAAAGAAAAACAGTAACAAGATCTAAGATTTGAACTAAGAAATATGCTAAACTAAGAATATGCAAAGCACTAGTACAAAAACAATCCGCAGAACAACAGCAGCACAATCATGAGTACGGTATGTGTGAGTAGATGAGTATGAATTCAGATTCAGATTCAGATTCAGTTTATTATCGCCATTGTCAATGAACAGGATTCACAGACTAGGAATTTGCTTCGGCATAACGGTGCATAAAATATAAAAACATAAGACACAAAAAACATAAACCATAAAACATCAATACAATCAATACAATATTCAGTGAACAAAAACTACTAAGAAACAGCGCAATTAGAGTGGTGCAATCAAAATACAGTGATACAGTGATTCCCAATCAAAATACAAAGAACAAATACAAAATACAGCGACCAAGGCAAGTTATGAGGTAGCATGGTTATGAGTGTTCAAGAGTCTGACAGCAGAGGGGAAGAAACTGTTTTTATGGCGGGAGGTTCTGGTCCCAATTGACCGAAGCCTCCTGCCTGAGGGGAGTGGTTCGAACAGACCGTATGCAGGGTGAGAAGGGTCAGCTGTGATCCGACCTGCTCGCCTCACAGTCCTGGAGACGTACAGGTCATGGAGAGATGGGAGACTACAGCCGATTACCTTCTCAGCAGAGCGCACAATGCGCTGCAGTCTGTGTCTGTCCCTGACAGTGGCCCCGGCGTACCACACTGTGATGGACGCGCTGAGAATGGACTCGATGATGGCCGTGTAGAACTGCACCATCAGCTTGGCCGGCAGCTTGGCCTTCCTCAGCTGTCGCAGGAAGTACATCCTCTGCTGAGCCTTTTTGATGAGGGAGCTGATGGTTGGCTCCCACTTGAGGTCCTGGGTGATGGTGGTGCCGAGGAACCGGTAGCAGTCCCCAATGATGATGGGGGTGTTGTTAAAGGTGATGGGGGGCAGAGGGGTTCTGTCTTTCCTGAAGTCCACAATCATCTCCACTGTCTTCTGGGCGTTGAGCTCCAGGTTGTTGTTGCTGCTGATATACTACTGCTGATACTGCTGATATACTATAACCACTTAATATAACCAACTATCTGAATTTTAAAAAAATACTTTCATAGCTGCATACAATTTATTGTGACATTGTCTAAACTAGATAAACAACAACGACAACAACAACAAAAAGCAAGCACTGAGTTGATCCTTGGAAGTGGTTTTCTCTGGAAATGTAAAAAAAAAGGTTAATTTCTTGTTGAAGATGGCTCTCTAAACAACCGCAGTTTAGATAATTATAGGATAAATCTGAAGAACAAACAGCTAGTCTCATCAAAACCAATACTACAGTGGACAGATGTTGTCTTAAAGTTAATTCAAATGCTCTTTCATAAACTGTTATATTTTCATTCATTCATTCATTCAACCTTTATTTATACAGGCTAGCCTCGTTGAGTCACGGGGACTCATTTACAAGAGGGACCTGTCTCACTCACACCAAACAACCATCCACTCTCACACTCACACCTAGGGTCAATTTAGAGTCACCAATCAGCCTAACAAGCATGTTTTTTGGTCTGTGGGAGGAAACCGGAGTACCCGGAGGAAACCCACGCATGCACGGGGAGAACATGCAAACTCCACCCAGAAAGGCCCCGGACCGGGATCATTGTTGCATTACAGTTATTCAGGGGGAAAACATGCAAGAACTTCCACAGGCTGTATGGAAGCTCTTCATGTTGTAAAACAATATAAAACAGTGGTCTCATAAACTGCTAATCTAATTTAGATGGCATGTTTTAAAAAGACAACCCACCTTGGTTTTGGTCTAGTTGTTAGCTCATCAAATAGGTAGGGATGGGGCCAATCCAATCCAGTATTGGTATCGGATTACGATACCAGCATTATTTACATATCGGATTTTTCCGATCCATCCTACAGAGATTTCAGATCCATGATGCATGTCTTTGTGTCTGCAAGTAAAACATCTCATGTGATACCCTGCCAGCTGCTCTGCACATTGGGTTCAAACTATGGAATGGATTTCCTGAACGGAAGCATGTCTGATGAAACCCAGAGTAATAAGACCCGCCTCACATTCAGGAAATCCATTTCATAGATTGCAGCCAGATACAACATGCAGTAGCACTGTGGCTAACAGCTAACCAACTTTTCATCAAAACATGTCCACTGTGTGAAATAATTTTACACTAGAAATGCCACAAAACAAGACAGCAATGTCTGCAGAGCCATAGTACCACATTAAACCGTGGTAAAGTTAGTTTTACAATGGACATTTGAGCTCTGGAGCGTCAGCGGTTTATTGTTCTCGTTCAGTCTGGAGAAGGCTGTCTGATTTCGGTCAGCCGCGCTCAGTCTGCCCATCTCTGAACGAGAATAATACACTGCTGAAGTCCCAGAGCTTGAATGTTTACCAAGAAGTTGCTGAACTTCATGGTAATTAATGAATGACCGCTATCAGTTGTAGAAAACGAAGGATTTTGCAGCTTGATTCTTACAGCCAATCGGAGATATTTATCAATACAAAAGTAGACAATCATAAAAAGCATATTAATTGAAAAATACAAGAAAATTATATATATAAAAAAACAGGAACATGTATGTGTTGGTTTATGCCATGAACTTAGCAGATGTTTGAAGCCATTTACGGTAATCAATTTAATATACACTTTAAAGCTATGAATAATAATAATAATAATAATAATAATGATAATAATAAATAAAACATGTTTTGTGTTAGCAGGTTCCCTTTTCAGTCAGTACACTCGGTGCAACACATTGACTATGGGAATTGCACCGCCGCGCGTTTCACCTGAAGTAATACAATCACGCCTTGAACAAGGCAGGTGGGCGTCAGCGTCAGCAATGAGGCCCCACCCTCTTTGCATAAAAGGGGCTGACGCCCCACCTTCATTCTCTTTTTGCCCTTCACCTCGCTTACAACTGAACTTCGTGGGACTCTCTGTGACTAGATCGCTCGACTGGAGGTGAGCTCGCTCCCTGCCCTGGGTGCAACAGAGGAATTTCCTGCATACAACTGGGTTAGCGAAAGCTAGCCCAGTACCGTTTCATCCAACCTCAAGGTTTTTTCTTCTGCTCTCTTTGCAGCTCTGCTCTACGACGCTAACTGCGTCACACGCTACCTGTAGCTAACTAAGCTAGCAGGCTAGCCGACAAGAGCGGCTTGACGAGAGGATGTCTTCGAACCACGTTAGCAGACAGCTAACAAGTTACAACCCTTCTCAGCAATGGCTTCCGAGAAGGGAAAGAGAAAGTAAAAAAATTTGAAGAAGACCAGCAGGCCAACGAGCCCCGACTCCCGAGCCTGCCCCAGTGGTTGCGGCTACTCCCTTTCGACGGCGGACACCCACGAGGCCTGTCCGGTTTGCCTGGGGATGTTGCACGCTGAAACAGCACTGGATTCCCCCAAGTCCTGCCCTCATTGCAACCAGATGCGTGAGGCCGTGAGACAGCGACGCATGGACGTCGTGGTCAAAGCCATGGGCGGCTCCACGGCGGCACGAGAACCAGACCTCATGATATGCTCACTCCCACCGCGGAGCTTAAGGCCATCGAGCTGGAGGACAGCGGCCAGGCTGACTGGGGGGACAGCATGGACATGGTGACCCCTGTGGGGGATTCCACCGCCGAGTTCGACACGAGGGATTTGTTACACGCAGACGAGCTCTCGCTTACAGCCTCGGGCGAGATAACGGACGACGAAGCTGAAAACGAGTACGAAGGAGAAGACGAGGACTTCTCCCAGAACCCAAAGACAGCTCATCCAGAGACTGATGTCTCTGTCCCCGCTCTGTTCGAGCTGTGTCGTAGAGCGGCGGACACGCTACGGAAAAACTGGCCAGAAACACCGCCCCCCCCCGCCCCCTTCGACATCAGGTAACGAGGTTGGCGGGGAACTACTTCTACGCCAAGCAGCACTCTACCACAAGGCACATAATGCCGATTTTTCCCGACTTCCAGACAGAGCTGACTCGCACCTGGGCTGAACCCAGGGCTCCAATGACTTTGCCTCTCTCCCAGTTCCTCGATGTTGCTGGCATGGATGCTTCAGGAATGGCCAACAACCCATAGATGGCGGACACATTGGTGGTCTACTTAGCCCCCTGAACATCGGCCTCTAGGCCAACTCTGCCCAGCAAGGCCTGCCTCGTCTCAGCCTCGCAGCTCAAGAAATGTTACCAGGCTCAAGGCCTTGCGGTCCGCGCCATGAATGCTTCGGCCATGATGCAGGCCTACTTGGCGGAAAAGCTACAGGAGCTCCAACAGATCTCCAACAAGAAGAAGACAGCCGAGGTCCTAGAGGAAGCCCGCAAGGCAACAGACTTTGTCCTCTGCCTGTTGGGGACAGCGGCCATCGCTCAGGGGAGAAGTTTGGCCAAGACAGTCATCGCTCAATACCATTTGTGGCTAACCTTGACGGACCTGCCGGAGGGCCAGCTGAGCCCATTCCTCCACCACCCGATCGAGCCCACGGGAATCTTCAGGGGAGCTCTGGAAAGAATCCAGAGCAGGCTGGAACAAAGGCGGAAACAGGCTGAAATCCTGCGTGAGGGGATGCCAAGAAAAACGTTTGTGCCTCCCGGAGATGCCAGTGGAAACAGAGGCGCACAACCTCGACACCGCTCAGCCACACGCCGCCCCCGCAAAAGATGCCAGCACTCGACGTAGAGCAACGGCCAAGACCGGCAACAGGACCGCCCTAGGGTGGCCAGGCCTGGGCGAGGAACAGGTTCGTTCCCCGCCAGGCAGCTCCACCGAGGTCATCCTTGACTAACCGGGACCGAAGGCAGAAGCCGGCCTGATGTAACAGGACCGCTTCGCAATTTTACAGGTTCTCCTGCCCACGTGGAAAAATGGGAAACCAAACTTTTACATCCAGACTTTATGTGTGAAATGCAGCAAAAAGCTGGTGAAAATTGGGTGTGCACAAAACATAACTCAGCTGTGTATGTAACAAAGACTATTTGCTCTTTAAAACAAGAAAATACAGTTTCAAATGCACATCATGCCTTGTGTCTTGACTAAAAAACAACAACAACACAGCACCATTTTTATGAAAACAGTGTCAATAGCCCTGTTTCCATCAAGGTTTCTAGATGCACATTTTGAAGCATCGCATCAGAAAAGCTGAATGGAAACGGGGAAATTCGAGTTAACTTCCTCTAATTCGCTCAAAAGTTGATACGCTCGCTTGAGGTGGTTTTGGGGGGTTTCGAAACAGAGCTGATGCGCAAAACGACAGATGGAAACAGATTTGCCGACTCATTTCTGCCGTAGCGAACATTCACGTCATGTGACTGATCAGCTGTTTCCGCTTCGGACAACATGTAACACCGCTAAAACTAGTTGGCATGACAGAATAAATACAACTTGCCCGATAGCAACACATACCTGAAATATTCTCTCCATTTTGCAGAGATGTGTGGTCGGGTTCTGTTTTCAACCGCTACTTCCTGTTTACTGTAGACATGCGTAACGCTGACGTCTGACGTAATGACGCTGACGTCTGATGTAATGACGCTGACGTCTGACGTAATGATGCGCTTCAAGCCAGTTAATGGAAACACTTCTGATACGCATTAATTTGTATTTACATTTTTGCGAGATTTCAAAAATTAGCTCAAAATTCGAATTGAAAATAGTTGGAAACACGGTTAGTAAAGGGACTGGGTCATCACCCCTTCTCCCTCATGAGGCACCAATTGTCAGGACCGACAATGAGCCCCGGTAGGAGGCCAGGAGTCTGTCTGCCACAGGTAGACTGTCTGGCTGCTGCTAGCAGACAGTTCAGCTCATCAAAGGGCGAGCGGGTAGGGGCCACACTCCCCCCCTCCCACTCCCTCGACACACACACATCCTAGAATAAACATGCCTTACAGGCTGGGCGCACACGCTCAAGCCTGGAGTGCATGTGGTCCAAGCACGTGGGTCATGTCCACTGTCAGTCGGGGCCTCCGGCTACAGTTCCATAAGCGGCCACCTCCTTTCACGGGGTGCTGGTATCTACCATAAGCCCAGACCGTGCCCACGTTCTGAGGGATGAGGTCTACACAATGTTACAGAAATGAGTGATAAATGTCGTCCCAGCTCACGATGTGAACAGAGGCCATTACACCAAATATTTTCTGGTACCAAAAGAGGACCAGGGCTTGCGACCTATCCTAGATCTCAGGAATCTCAACAAAAGGATAAAAACATACAAATTCAGGATGCTCATACTGCGACAGGTAATTCAGTCGGTAAGACCGAGAGATTACTTCTGCACAATGGATCTCAAAGACTCCTTTTTCCATGTGAACATCCTGCCCCGACACAGAAAATATATCCGCTTCGCCTTCGAGGGCACGGCGTGCACGTTTTTGGCACTCCCTTTCAGATTAAAAACCTCCCCTAGATCATTCACAAAATGCCTGGACGCAGCCTTGATCCCACTGAGGGGTCAAGGGGTCAGAGTTCTGAATTATTTAGATGACCTGCTCATCCTTGGACACGACAGGGCCCAAGTCCAGCAGCACACACAGATGGTTGATGTCTCACCTGGAGGTTCTAGGTTTCGTTATAAACCTGGAAAAGAGCAATCTGACCCCATCTTAGATTACCGTATTTTTGGGAGTACAGGTCAACTCCATTTTGTACAGAGCAAGGCTCTCGGAGGCACAGGTTTCATCTCTCCATCTCAGCCTGGCACTTTTTCAACTGGGCCAGAGAGTGTCCCTTAAACTGTGCCAACGTCTCCTGGGCCTCTTGGCAGCAGCCATTGTCTGCGTGCCTCAGGCCTTATTAAAAATGAACCCTCTACAAATATGGCTCCACAAACAAATGTATCCTGCCCCTCCCAGAGGGACAGGGGAGGTACTGATCAACCTAGAGTGCATGAAGGCTCTGGAGGGCCCATTCAGTGTTCAGGACAGGCGTCACGCTGGGATGAATGTTGTCTCAAGTACTGGTCACCACAGACGCATCAAAAACAGGATGGGGAGGTTTTTTGCAGGAACCAGCACGCCCAAGGGGACTGGAAACAGCAGGAGGCAAAGTTCCATATAAACTTCCTGGAACTGAAAGCTGTGTTTTTGTCCCTGAAGCACTTTTACAGGAAGAGACTGGTTGCAAAACAACATGTCCTGATAAAATCAGACAACAGGACTAAGGTCTCCTATATCAACTGGGAGGGCGGGACAAGGTCCTTACCTCTCCTCAGGTTGACACACAAGCTACTCACGTGGTGCAGCTCCCGAATATTGTCGCTGAGGGCGACCCACATCCTGGGTGAGCTAAACCACGGGGCAGACGCCCTCTCAAGAGAGCCCCTTCTCACCTCAGAGTGGAGGCTGAACCCACGCACCATGGACCAGATCTAGGCGTGATACGGGCGGGCATCCGTAGATCTGTTCGCTTTCAACAGCAACACGCACTGCGCCCTGTATCATTCGATAAGGGAGACGGATGCACCGCTGGGGACAGATGCCCTGGCATACGAGTGGCTAGCGAAGGAGCTATATAAGGCGTTCCCCCTGCCCCCCTGATTCAGGCGATGCTGGAATGCGTACACAAGGGAGCTCTCTCCCTGATACTGATAGCTCCCAGGTGGCCACAGAAACCGTGGTTCCCAGAGGTGATCTCACTGTTGACGGGGACACTATGGCAGCTGCCCCCCTCCCACAGGGACCTGCTGACCCATGCCCACAGGTAGCTCCTTCACCCATGCACAGAATTTTGGCAACTCTGGGCCTGGCCGCTGAAAGGAACCAGCTGATGGCCTCCGGCTTGCCTGGTAATGTTATAAACACAATACAAGGAGTGAGAGCGTAGTCCACTCAGACTCTCTACACTCGCAAATGGAGTGTTTTTCAGGCCTGGAATATTATCTCATATTCCTGTGACCTGGTCCATCTCCTCACTTTTTTACAAGACCTGCTGGAGATGGGCCGCTCTTTCTCCACCATTAAGGTCTTTTTGTCAACCATCTCGGCATGCCATGAAGGCTAAGGAGGTAAATCACCTGGTGCCCACCCTCTCATGATACTGTTCACGAAGGGCGTACTGAGGAAAAGTCCTCCCAGCAGGACTCTGGCCCCTGAGTGGGATCTACAGTTAGTCCTGGATGCTCTGTGTGAGCCTCCATTTGAGCCTCTTAGTAGCATTAAGATATATTTGTGTTACGGCTGGCTCAGGCCGAACACATTAAAGGGACACAAGACACAATAAGGCAGAAGGTAAATTAAAAAACTTTATTGAAAAACTGCCCGACTCCTCCCTCCAGGTGCGGAGTGCACCGTCTTCTGGCACAGGGTCAGGAAAAAGCAAAAGAAAGACAAAAAGTTCAAACAAATGGTGGACAGAGTGAGTCAGCCAAAAATAATATAACGTCACCAGCGCAGGGCCAACCCATAAAAACAGGGCCGTCGAAGCCTTTCTGGTGACGGACTACCTAACCAAAGGGGACTCTAGGAGTAAAAAGAAAAACGATATAACAGGACTACCGATCTCACTCTGTCATTAGGCAAACAAAAAGAGAACTCCAAACAGCTGGCCACCAGCCACACAACCTCCGGTTAAACCAAACTAACCAAACCACACAGGTCAGCCTCCCTCTTCTGAGCAGGATCCAAAAGTCACTAATGCAGCCTACAGCCACTAAGTGCACCAAGCACAACAAAGTCAAGAATGAGCAACCACTCCTAAGTGCGTCAAGCACAGTCAAACTTCACAAACATAAAAGAGCAGACACTTTCTAAGTGCATCTAGCACAGTCAGGACCAAACATGAGCAATCAGCTACTCACCAACAATCTTCTAAACAGAAGATCAACCTTCCTGACAGGGTCGGGCGGAGAACACCCCATAGTACCATACAGTACCCAAACAGCTCAGCAAAAAGCAACCACCTCTGAGCTCACAACTCTCCGCATCCAAGCACAGTCAACTTGAAGTTTATATAGGCGTGTCACTCAGGTCCTCCTGGCTGAACACACAAGCCTGATCATAATCAGACTAATTAACCAACAAAACAAGACTGTAGTCAACATACATAAAAAACTGTAGGTGTCAGCTAGGGATGGGGCCGATCCAATCCAGTATCGGTATCGGTATCCGATACCAGCATTATTTAAGTATCGGGTATCGGATCCAACCTGCCGATACTTTTCCGATCCAGCTTCAAAGAGCACTTGTGTTCAATCACATTCTGTGACTGCACTTCTTAACATTGTGTGAGATAAACCCAATGAAGACACTCTTAAGCCTTACAATAGGAAACCCATTGACTTTAACAGCACACAGGACAAGAGGCAAGTATACCACACACATGTCCTCCTTACTCATGGTGCAGCTGAAAAAACTAAAAAAGTGCTAAGCATGATGGGAAAGACAACACAGCCACTGCCGTGGCGGGGAATGAATAGATTGGGTACAAAAGTTTCATTATACAGAGTCACATACCTGAACAGTATCGGATCGGAAAAGTATCGGTATCTGTCGATACTCAGTTAATAAGTATCGGATCGGATCGGAAGTGAGAAATGTGGATCAGTGCATCCATAGTGTCAGCAAGGGCAGCTTCCTCAGGATACATAACACCTCCACCACCAGTGTTTTGTATGGGGGAAAATGTAGTCTTGTGGGGACACCGGCTACATAGCACCATACAAAAAAAAGCAAGTTGGGGCAAGGTATTCAAAAACGAGAGAGGGCATCGGCTATAACGTTGTCCTTACCTCTAATGTGTAATATGGAGAGGTTACAAGGCTGCAGTCGCAAAGACCAGCTCATTAAGCGTCGATTTTTATTACACATCCGATGCAAAAAGGTAAGGGGGTTGTGGTCAGTGTATACAATAATGGGATCGCAAGATCCTCCAATGTACACTTCAAAATGCTCTAGTGCCAAGATCAAAGCCAAGGCTTCCTTTTCTATGGTCGAGTACCCTTTTTGATGTTTGTTCAACTTCCGGGAGTAATAGGAAACTGGGTGTTCCACTCCGTCTGTTCCTTCCTGAATGAGAACAGCTCCTACTCCAGAGTCACAAGCATCTACAGCCAGTTTAAAAGGGACATCGAATTTTGGTGCAGCTAGCACTGGAGCCTTAGTTAACAATGTTTTTGTTTGATCAAACGCTTCTTGGCACCTCTCAGACCAGATAAAAGGTGTTTTCGGGCTGAGAAGATCCGTTAGGGGAGCAGCCACAGCAGAGAAGTTCTTACAGAACCCTCTGTAGTACCCCACCATGGCTAGATAACGTCGTAGCTCCGTACGGGTGGAAGGTATTGGGACAGACAATATTGCTTCCACTTTTGCCTCAACTGGACGTACCTGACCACTTCCAACACGTTTACCTAAATAGGTCACAGTTCCGTGCCCAAACTGACATTTAGCCAGGTTAACCGTCAACTTAGCTTCTGTCAGACGTGTGAAAACAGTTTGTAGGTGTTTTAAGTGATCTTACCAAGTATCTGAGAACACCACCACATCATCTAGATATGCTTCACAAAAGGGTAACTCGGACAGGACTATGTTCATTAGTCTTTGGAAGGTAGCAGGAGCGTTACGCATGCCAAAAGCCATGACTGTGTACTCAAGAAAACTATCAGGGGTAACAAAAGCAGAGACTTCCTGACCTCGTTCAGTCAATGGCACCTACCAATAACCTTTCAATAAGTCCAAAGTGGTTACAAAGCGTGCAACGCCCACATGGTCAACACAATCCTCAATTCTAGGGAGAGGATAACAATCTGGTTTGGTTATAGCATTTACTTTTCTAAAATCAGTGCAGAATCAATCATCACCCCCATGTTTCACTATCAACAAGCAAGGCGAACTCCATGCACTAGTGCTAGGTATGGCCAAGCCATTGTTCAGCATGTACTGCACTTGTTTGTTCATACGAAAGCGTTTGTCCGGATTCACTCTATAAGGGTGTTGCTTAATAGGTTTCGTTTCACCCACATCGATATCGTGTTTTAGGATATCCGTTCTAGAAGGGACATCAGAGAATAAACAGGCGTTAGAAAATATCAACTGTCTTAGTTCATCCCTTTTATTATCATCAAGGTGGGAGAACAACAACTGTAGGTTCTGGAGATAATGCGAATTTAAGAGCTTGCCTTCAAGAATGGCAGAAGGGGAACTGTCCACCTCCTGTTCAGCACTGGAGAGCTCCTTTTGGGGCTCTACATCTTCGGCTACTCTGGGGACATCACAGAGGGGAACAGCTAACACACTAACCCTCTCAATGTATGGTTTCAACATGTTGATGTGACAAAGACGAGAAGTGCGCCTCCTATCTGGAGTAGAAACCAAATAGTCACGTTCGTTTAGCTTCTTCTGAATGACATAAGGTCCGCTATAACGGGCCTGTAAACTACTACCAGGAATAGGAAGTAAAACTAACACTTTGTCACCCGGTTGAAACACTTGTGCTACAGCTTTTCGATCAAACAGGGATTTCATTTTAGCTTGTGCCGTCTGTAGGTTAGTTTTAGCTATTTCACAAGCACGTACTAATTTAAAACGGAAGTCACTTACATAGTCTAACAAATTCTTGTCAGACTTCTCACGTACCCACTTTTCTTTTAACAACCTTAAGGGACCACGAACTTTGTGTGCAAAAATCTGTTCAGCTGGACTAAAACCCAAACTCTCTTGAACTACCTCCCGTATAGCAAACATCTGGAGATGCACTCCCTCATCCCAATCTTTGTTGAATTCCAGACAGTATGTACGCAGCATAGTTTTTAATGTTTGATGGAATCGTTCAAGGGCACCCTGGCTTTCTGGATGGTACGCAGCCGAACAGGTATGCTGGATGTTTAATTGTTTCATGACCTGTGAAAACACTCTCGACATAAAATTGCTGCCTTGGTCGGTCTGCACCACCCGTGGTAACCCAAACAATGAAAAAAACCTGGTTAACACCTTTACCACCACTGGGGTTGTTATTTTTCTTACAGGAAAAACTTCTGGGAAACGAGTAGAGGCACACATCACAGTAACTAAGTACTTGTTTCCAGCCTTTGTTCTGGGGAGTGGTCCTACACAGTCCACTAAGACTCTCTCAAAAGGCTCAGCAATAGCCGGGATGGGAAAAAGAGGAGCAGGTGGGACGGTCTGGTTCGGTTTTCCAGCTATCTGACAAAAATGGCATGAGTTGCAATGAAGTACGACATCTTTTTTTAAACCTGGCCAAAAAAAATGACGTAACACACGGTCATATGTTTTTCTAATACCCAGGTGACCAGCTAAGGGACTGTCGTGCGCCAAACGTAAAACCTCTGGACGATACAGAGTAGGGAGAACAATCTGTTCTGCACTACGCCACTCTTCATTAGGGGAGGCTGTCAATGGAGTCCATTTACGCATCAAAATGCCATCACTAAAGTAGTAACCATTACTCAGTATGTCAGAACTGTCAGTTTCTGTGTCACAAAAACATGATGTTAAACTAACATCGCTCTTCTGAAGATTAATCAACTGTTCCCTAGACCATGTGAGTTTTACCCCCTCTAAAGTATTCTCCTCTGAGCTCACTGGGCTCTGGTCAGTCTCAGAACTGAAAAAACTGTCACTCAGCTCAACTTCTTCAGCTTTCTCCTCCTCCTGTTGGCGTTTAAGAGCTGCACGAGTAACTGCACAAGAGGTGAAAACATTAGGAAATGTGCGAGCTAAGTTATCTAAATGAGGGGAAATCACTGGGACAGGAGTCACCTCTGGAGTGACTAAAACGCGACCTCCAGCCAAGTCGTTACCCATAATCATGGAGATGCCTTCTATAGGAAAGTTTGGACGCAGTCCTACCACAGCGTCTCCTGAACACAACTCTGACTGAACCACGATCCTACATAAAGGAACATTAACTTCCTGCATGTTAAAACCACAAATGGGGACTCCAGCTTCCATCTTAATAACTTCATCTCTAGGTAAAATATTGTCCAAAATGAATGACTGTAAAGCGGCTGTGTCTCTAAGTATTTTAACAGGTATTTTTTTCCCTGATGGAGATGTAGAGATAAACCCTTCCATTATAAAAGGTTTGAAACCATCTCGTTCACAGGTTCCTGTCACAGAGGGAAACGTCTTATCTATCCTTTTAAGTGCAGCTACAGGCTTTGGTTCTTTTCTGTGTAACTTAGGACAGGTTCTAGTTACATGCCCTTCCTGTTTACAATAATAACATCTCACTGGTTCTCTCACATCACCTTCACGTCGTTCTACAGTTACATCTCGGTCTCTGTGAGGAACAACAGGCCCTCTGAATTTACCATTAGATCTGTATCTAAACGGTTGAGAGGACTCAAAACTGGTCTTAACATGACTAGAGCTTCGAGTTTTATCAAAGCTTGAACGTTCAAAGTGTGTTTTATGCGTCAGCATATACTCATCCACTAAGATTGCAGCTTTAGAAACGTCAGACACTTTATTTTCATTTAAATACGTGGTTACTCTCTCTGGTAAGTTTAATTTGAAATCTTCCAACAACATTAGCTGCTTCAGCTGGTTAAAATCAGTCACTGCACTCGCAGTACACCAGCGATCAAAAAGTAGCTCCTTTTCCCTGACATAATCAGCATAAGACTGATTTTCTACTTTCTTACATTTTCTAAATTTCTGCCGGTAAGCTTCCGGAACTAGCTCATATGCAAGTAGTACAAATTCTTTTACGTTAGCATAGTCACCACTATCTGTTGCAGAAAGAGATGCATAGGGATCCTGTGCTTTTCCTTTTAACACACTCTGTAACAAAATGGGCCAAACAGTTTCTGGCCACTTCAAAGTACTTGCTGCTCTTTCAAACATGATAAAATACTTATCTACATCTTTTTCATTGAACGGTGGAACTAAAGAAACATGTCTACTCACGTCAAATTCTCGAACAGGAAACGGAGCAGATCCACGTTCCAGCTCTTTCATTCGTATTTCCGCTTCTAACTCTATTTTCCGTCGTTCAACCTCAATCTCCATTTTCCGTTGTTCTAACATAATTTTCTGTAACGTTATTTCCTTCTCCTTGAGGGTGTGGCATGATGGCGCCTGTGTGTGGCTCAGCCGGCTTTACTCCTCTGCGCATTATTTATTCGGCGCTTCTATTTTTATATTATTTAACTTTTTTCAGTCTGGATGAAAACTTTGTCACTTTTGCAACCCGTGTTTATGACCGGGATGCATTATTGGCGATTAACAAGTCGTGGATGAGCTGTCGTGACAGCTGGAGCAGTTTCTCAGGGAGTCGTCCACCTCCGTTTGTCTGCTGCTCACCTGAGTGTCCCCTGCAAAGTTACAGACGTAAAAAGCGGAAAAGAGGATCTAGAGCTGGTATCCAGGTTCGCTTCAGACTGGACCGAAGACATTTTACTGGGAAGCGCGGAGCTTCTCGCTGTCTACAAACTGTTTCACTAAACTGGGAGATTGACACGTCACCTGAAGCCGGGCCAGCGCGGACCTCTACCTGCCTGTCTTCCGGGTGTTTTTCAACCTGCCTGGATGGATATCATCGTGCTCACCATCACGGATCTCCTCGTCGTAAACGCTCTTCTGATGTGAGCAACTTGATCTACGTGCCGCTGTCATCAGATGTGGGGGCTGCCGAGCTGTCATCGCTACGCATGGCCCTCCTCAACGCGCGCTCCATCAGCAACAAGTCTTTCGTTTTGAATGAATTGATTACGAAGGAGTCCCTGGATTTTATGTTTTTAACTGAAACTTGGCAACGAAGTTTGGACTTCGTTCATCTGCGGGAACTCTGTCCAGGTAACTGTGCCCTTCTTGCCACACCCCGTGAGGCGCGTAGAGGTGGTGGTCTTGCGGCCGTGTTCAAGGACTGTTTTTCCTGCAGACTTGTAAATCCAGCCTCGTTCTCCTCATTTGAGCTACAAATAATTAAAGTAGGCTCTTTTAAATTATTTTACTGCATTTTAATTTATAGACCTCCAGGCACAGCTAGTGTATTTTTATCAGAATTCACTGATTTTCTGTCCTCCATTATTAAGCTGGAGAATGTTTTGATTTTGGGTGATTTTAATTTGCACATTGATGATGTCACTTGTAAGGCAGCAGCAGACTTTATATCCATCACTGACTCATTTCACTTTACTCAGCATGTGGGTAACTCCACTCATTTTAGAGGCCACACCCTGGACCTTGTTTTTTCTTTAGGCCTGGATGTGGAAGATGTTCGAGTGGAGGATTCATTTTTAAGTGATCACAAATGTATTTATTTCAATGTGTCGTTCAGTCCTGATCCTGCTCCTTCTGGCCTTTTGATCCAGAAGCGGATCATCACTGAGCACACTCATGAAGCTTTTAATTCCCTGTTTGATTTTGCCTCTTTAGATTGTGACATCATGAATGTGGATTCAGTTGTTTCTTGTTTTAACACTCATTGTAAGGAAATATTGGACACTATAGCACCTTTTAAGCGTAGCACTGTCCAGCGTACAAACTGTCCTTGGACTAATAATGAAATTCTTAGTTTGAGGAGAGCATGCCGGAAAATTGAACGTCTGTGGAAACGTACTGGACTGGTGGTTCACAGACTACATCTTAAGGAATTGATCTGCTCTTTGAACGAGATGCTTAAGACTGCCAGAGCTCGTTACTTTGCAAATCTCATCAAAACCAAAGGACGAAATCCAAAATTTTTATTTGATACGATTAAGAACATTGTCTCTCCAGCATCTTCGTCTCAACGTGATCTCACATATGCAGATTGCAATCGTTTTTTAAATTATTTCATTGATAAAATTACCAGCATCAGGGCAAATATTTGTCCCTCACCTGCCCTTCCTCTGGTTCCTTTATCGCTGACCCCTGACAAGTGGTCTTTTTTTACCCCTGTTTCCACTAAGGACATCTCAGATCTTTTGGGTCATATGACACTGTCATCGAGCCCCCATGATGTCCTCCCTACGTCTCTTTTTAAAGACATTTTTAGCTGTATTGGCCCCAGTGTCGTACAAATGATAAATTCCTCTCTTCATTCTGGCACTGTCCCACACCACTTTAAATCTGCTGTCGTCTGTCCTTTACTCAAAAAACCAAACTTGGATTCATCGTTGCCTGAAAACTACAGACCTATCTCCAAACTTCCCCTTCTGTCAAAGATCCTTGAGAAGGTTGTAGCACAACAGCTAAACTGCTTTTTGGAGACTGATGACTTTATGGATTCTTTTCAGTCTGGTTTTCGCAAACTTCACTCCACAGAAACTGCATTATTAAAAGTTTCTAATGATGTGTTGATGGCAGCTGATTCTGGAAACTACACTGTGTTGGTTTTATTGGACTTGTCTTCAGCCTTTGACACAGTGGATCACACTGTTTTGATCAACAGAATGAGAGAGTTTTTTGGCATTTCTGGCACTGTTTTAAATTGGTTTATTTCTTATTTATCCGAAAGGTCTTTTACTGTTTTTATGAACAATGTTCACTCTGATGTTGCGCGGCTGTCTTGTGGGGTACCCCAAGGTTCAGTTTTGGGCCCGATCCTCTTTTTATTGTATCTACGCCCTTTAGGTTTTATTTTGAAACGTTACAGTAATGTATCTTATCACTTGTATGCTGACGACATCCAGCTGTACTGTTCTTTTCGAACTTCTGAGTTCCATAAATTGACTGAACTCAGAAACTGTCTGTTGGATATCAAATCATGGCTGAACGACAATTATCTGCAGTTAAATGCAAATAAAACCGAGACTCTTATCATTGCCCCTGATGATAAAATCCAAATTATCCAACAGCATCTTACGTTTTTAAATCTTTCAGTAAATAAGAACATCAGAAATTTGGGTGTCGTCTTTGATAGTTCTTTATCTTTGGACAGTCATTGTAAATTGTTAGTTCGAAATTGTTTTTATCATCTACGAAACATTTCAAAATTACGATGTATTGTATCACAGAAGGAACTGGAGATGATTGTTCATGCTTTTATTTCGTCTCGGTTAGATTACTGTAACAGTCTTTTAATGGGTCTGAACAAATCTTCTTTAGCTCGACTTCAGTCTGTGCAAAATGCTGCAGCAAGGCTGCTAACTAGAACCAATAGAAGAGCCCATATCACTCCTGTTCTGGCCTCCCTGCATTGGCTCCCCGTGCATTTCAGGAGTCATTTTAAAATTTTGGTTTTAACTTTCAGGGCATTGCATGGTCAGGCTCCCAAATATTTATCGGACCTTTTGAAGCCTCTCCGTCCCACCAGGACTTTGAGATCTTCAAATCAAATGCTACTGATGGTACCAAGAACGTATTTTAAAACACGTGGAGACAGAGCATTCCAAGTGGTGGCCCCGAGGCTTTGGAACGCTCTCCCTCTGTCACTGCGCAGCTCAGACTCTATCGACTCTTTTAAAAAAGATCTTAAAACGTATTTATTCAGACTGGCTTTTAATTAAATTTTATGTATTTTTCTCTTTTTATTTTTGCTTGTGAAGCACTTTGTGATGTCATTGTCTGTGAAAGGTGCTATATAAATAAAGTTTACTTACTTACTTACTTACTTCTCATGTTCCCGTTTCTGTTGCTCGAGTACTAAGTCTCGTTCAATCTCTTTTAAACATAGGTGTTCCTGAAAACGGTACGGAAAGCGATCTGGGTCTTTCGGTGACGTCACAGCAGAAAAAACACTGCGTTGCATTAACTCGGCAGTTAACTCGTTCTCCACAGTTTCTCTTTTTGAACGTTTATCTAACGTCACTTCATAATAATCCGCTATGCACAAAAGTTGCTCTTTAGTACAGCTAGCCAAAACCTCTACTGTAGGTCGTTCCACAAAACTGTGTAAATCGAAATCCTCCATGGTAAACACAGGAAAAGAACTGTGTAAATACTAACGTCCCAGCAGTACGTGAACGCACCACCCACACACACAGCACTGGACCCGCCTACGAGTCAAACCAACAGCAGGTTTAATTAATTAACCCAACAAGGATCACAACAGCTCAACAAGGACTCAAAGATCCCAACACAGACTCAAAAAGGATTAAAAAATCCAGACAAGGACTCAAAAAGGATTCAAGATCCCGGACGAGCCCCCAAAATATGTTACGGCTGGCTCAGGCCGAACACATTAAAGGGACACAAGACACAAGAAGGCAGAAGGTAAATTAAAAAACTTTATTGAAAAACTGCCCGACTCCTCCCTCCAGGTGCGGAGTGCACCGTCTTCTGGCACAGGGTCAGGAAAAAGCAAAAGAAAGACAAAAAGTTCAAACAAATGGTGGACAGAGTGAGTCAGCCAAAAATAATATAACGTCACCAGCGCAGGGCCAACCCATAAAAACAGGGCCGTCGAAGCCTGTCTGGTGACGGACTACCTAACCAAAGGGGACTCTAGGAGTAAAAAGAAAAACGATATAACAGGACTACCGATCTCACTCTGTCATTAGGCAAACAAAAAGAGAACTCCAAACAGCTGGCCACCACCAGCCACACAACCTCCTGGTTAAACCAAGCTAACCAAACCACACAGGTCAGCCTCCCTCTTCTGAGCAGGATCCAAAAGTCACCAATGCAGCCTACAGCCACCAAGTGCACCAAGCACAACAAAGTCAAGAATGAGCAACCACTCCTGTGCGTCAAGCACAGTCAAACTTCACAAACATAAAAGAGCAGACACTTTCTAAGTGCATCTAGCACAGTCAGGACCAAACAAGAGCAATCAGCTACTCACCAACAATCTTCTATTATATAGTTATAAATTGAATTCATTATTTTTAATGAAAAGTGCGTTATAAATTGAATTCATTATTATTATTATTATTATTATTATTATTATTATTATTATTATTATTATTATTATTCTAAACAGAAGATCAACCTTCAAGACAGGGGCGGGCGGAGAACACCCCATAGTACCATACAGTACCCAAACAGCTCAGCACAAAGCAACCACCTCTGAGCTCACAACTCTCCGCATCCAAGCACAGTCAACTTGAAGTTTATATAGGCATGTCACTCAGGTCCTCCTGGCTGAACACACAAGCCTGATCATAATCAGACTAATTAACCAACAAAACATGACTGCAGTCAACATACACTAAAAACTGTAGGTGTCAGCAAGGGCAGCTTCCTCAGGATACATAACAACACACATCACCTAAAATCTTCATTTGAGCTGCTTCCTTCAGGGCGAAGGTACGGCCTTCCTTTATTCTCAAGAAACAGAACAAAATTTTATTTCATACCACAAGCAAATAAATCGATAAATAATACTAAGGTATCATGACTTACTGAGCACAAATGTCTTTGCTGCAATGATGGATGTTAATGTCATGTTTGTATAAGTATGTCCTTTATGTAAATGCCTGCTGACAATGTTGCAAACTAATTTCCCTACAGGGACAAATAAAACTATCTATCTATCTATCTGAGTCATTGTGCTACCTGCACTATTGGGTCTGAACTACACAAGTAGTGATGGGTAGATGAGGCGTCATGAGGCATTTCAACACATTGCTAAAATGCATTGATAGTGTGTCAATACTGTGCCAATGAATACTGACACCTGCTGGAACTTAAAAATCCCTACAGGCAACCTAATCGACAGATTCAACTGACACTAATTAGATTTCCTAGCATATACAATAATTTAAGTCATTGTATTTTATATTGTATTATTTCATACCTTCATTTACATTTAAAATATGATACATTTAGATATAAATATATATTGAGCATGCATCAGGGTATGATATATTTAGATAGTTGAAAAATAATATGAACATTATTTCTTGATAAAAACAATATCTTGAGTAACAGTCAGTATGGTTTTAGATCAAATAATTCAACAAATTTGGCTCTTATGGAATTGATAGAACAGGTTACTTCAGCTATAGATGATAAGCAATATTGTATAAGTTTATTTGTTAATTTAAAAAAGGCTTTTGACACCATTGACCACACCATTTTACTTGAAAAATTGCAACAGTACAATATTAGAGGTCTAGCCATACAGTGGATATCTGGTTCCATTTCAGTCAAGTTCTCTCAGTGCAACATACTTGCTATGGGAATTGCACCCCGCACGATTACCTGAAGGAATACATTCACGCCTTTACGGCTAGGGCGTCAGCGTCGCGACAGAGGCCCCGCCCTCTGGGTATTGAAGCGGCTGATACCCATCCATCTTTCTCTTTTTTGCCCTTCACCTCGCTTAACAACTGAACTTCGTGGGACTTCTCTGTTGTCGCATCGCTCAACTGAGGTGAGCTTGCTCCCTACACCGAGCGTACAGATAAATTTTCCTGCGTACTGCTGGGCTGGCGAAAGCTAGTCCAGCGTTTTTCTACTTACCTCGAAGTTTTCTTCTCTTTCCGCAGATGCTTCGCTCGACGGCGCTAACTACGTCACAACCCCTTGCTAACCATTAGCAGGCTAACCAGCAAAAGCAAGACGACAGAGAGGATGGCTTCAAACAAAAGGAAACTAGGACCAACTTTGACGCTTTTCATCTCTGGACATGGCTCCCGAGAAGGGAAAATGGAGGACAAGGAAGAAGAAAACCAACAGGACGACGAGCCCTCGCTCGCGCCCATGCCCCAGCGGATACAGCTACTCCCTTTCGGCGATGGACACCCACAAGGCCTGTCCTGTCTGCCTAGGGATTCTGCACGCGAGAAAAGCGCTGGAATTCCCCGACTCCTGCTCCCACTGCCGTCGGATGTCATCGGTAGTGAGGAATAGTCGTACGGACGCGTTGGCTAAATCCATGGCTAAGGCCATGGCGCTGAAGGTCGCACGTTGCACAAAGCTGCTCGTTCCCGAACCGGAGCTTGAGAACGTGGACCTGGAATGCCGTGGTCGAGTCGGAGAGGACAATGTGTCTGACTCCTCAGTTGACGTCGAGGACTCGACACCCGAAGTGTCCGACCAAGACGCCGAATACGGTTACAGAGGAGAAAGTGTGGATCCCTTCACAGAACCTGACGCAAATCCTATCGGAACCGGACTTGTCGGCCCTTGCTCTGTTCGACCTGTGCCATAGGGCAACGGATGCCATGTAGGTCGCGTGGCCAGACCCCATGCCTCGCCAGCAGGCTACGAGGCTGGCGGGAAACTACTTCTATGCGAATCAGCCGACAACATCACAAAAGATGCCAATTTTTCCGGACTTCCTCATGGAGCTCAAACGCTCCTGGGCAGAACCTGGAGCTCCCATCACGCTGCCATTGTCCCGACTCCTGGATGTAGCAGAAATGGAGACAATGGGCCTCGCCAGCGCACCCCTGATAGAAGAGACTCTGGCGGCTCACCAGGTCCCCGTAGCCACAGGGACGAAACAAGCACTACCCAGCAGGGCCTGCCGCGCTTCAGAGAAAGAACTTGAGAAGTGCTACAGGGCTCAGGGCCTCGCCACTCGCGCAATGAATGCATCAACCATGGTGTAGGCGTACCTGGCAGAAAAACGGCAGGATATCCAGGTAAGAAAAAACGAGCAGGCCGCAACGGAGGCCATAAAGAAGGCCCGCCGTGCCTCTGACCTAGTGCTCTGCATGATGGGGACAATAGCCATTTCCCAAGGCAAAGCAATGGCGGAAATAGTTGTCGTCCAACGCCATCTTTGGTTAACATTGTCTGACCTCCCAGAAAACCAGAGGTCCACTTTCCTCTAGCACCCGATCGAGTCGAGGGGACTCTTCGGGGGAGCCCTGGAATGCGTCCAGACCAGGATGGAACAAAGACGCAAACAAGCGGAAGCCCTCTGCAATGGGTTGCCGAGGAAAAGCTTTGCATCCCCAAAGGAAGACATGCGTGGCCTCCCACGGAAGAGAACTGCTGGTGACAGTGAAATTTCCATTACCGGCCGAGGGCCTCTTCAGTGACCCCGTGTGGAAAACAGATTCGGGCCTGATGAAGCAGGACAAACTGATAATTTTACAGGTTTGCCCGCCTACGCGGTATGGGAACCTAACATTTTGAGCCCAGTCTCTACTTGTAGAATACTACGAGGAGCTGGTGACATGTGCGTGCGTACCAAACATGACTCGCCTACTGTGTGTGTAAACAAAACAAACACTGTTTCAGGCATGTACAAAAATAAAAGCACCAAAGCACAGACTACCCTGGTTCTTGACTTGAGTCCCATTTTTATAAAACACAAACCATGTGGTCAAACTATGAACCATAGTAAGATACACGAGCTCTGCCAGAGAAGGTCAGATCTCGCGATATCTTCTGTTGGGCTGACCAGCCTGCTCGAAAGAGCGCAAGAGGGGTCAAAGGTCATCCCTCCAGCGCAAAAACACGACGAGCAGCAATTCAACATGCAGTCCAGGCTCAGTGCGCACGCGCAGACCTGGAAGGCGTGCTACCAAATGATTGGGTCATGACAACGATATGTCACAGGCTCAAGTTGCAGTTCACAAAAAGACCGCCCCACTTCACAGGGGTACTGCAATCTAAGATTAACCTTACACGTGCACACGTACTGAGGGAGGAAGTTTCGACAATGCTTCAAAAGGGAGTGATTAGTTTGGTCTCAGGACGTAAACTACGCTCTGGCCACTACAGCAAGTACTTCCTGGTTCCCAAAAAGGATCATTCCCTGAGATTGATTCTGGATCTCAGGGCCCTCAACAAAAGAATTAAAACCTTTAAGTTCAAGATGCTTACACTACGGCAAGTTCTCCAGTCTGTGAGACCAGGAGATTACACATGTACTGTACAATGGATTTAAAATATGCCTATTTCCACATAGGCGTGTGGAAGAAACACAGAAAGTTCCTCCGCTTTGCGTTTGAAGGGAACACTTATGAATTCAAAGCTTTACCCTTCGGTTTAAAGACTGTTCCTCGTACATTTACTAAATGTTTGGATGCAGCCCTGACTCCCCTTAGGAACCAAGGACTCAGGGTCATGAATTACTTGGACGACCTGCTGATTCTGGCTGGAAGCGGAATGCAGGCCCAATCACACTCCTATAGGGTAATTTCTCACCTGGAGTCTCTCGGTTTTGTCATAAACCTACAAAAAAGTGATCTAACTCCATCACGGGTTACCCTGTTTCTGGGAGTACAGATCGACACTGTCCGATACAGAGCATGGCTCTCGAAAGAACAAGTTTCCTCCATTCGCCGTTGCCTGGAAAGGTTTAAACTGGACCAACAGTTCCCTGTGAAGACCTGCCAACGCCCTTTAGGCCTCTTGGCGGCAGCCATTCCCTGTCTGCCACACGCATTACTGAAAATGCGGACCATACAAGTATGGCTAAACCATCAGACACAACCTGCCCTTACTAATCAAGCAGGAAAGGTTAGGATAGATTCGGAGTGCCTGAGGGCCCTGGAATCGTGGAGAAACCTGTCCGTTTTCACGGAAGGGGTCTCACTGGGAAGGGTGTCATCTTGTGTAGTCATCACAACGGACGCCTCTAAAACAGGATGGGAGCGATCTGCAAAAATCAGAACACCTGCGGCCTTTGGAATGAACGGGAAGCGAGATTACATATCAACTTCCTGGAATTGCTGGCCGTATTCCTGTCATTAAAATACTTCTTCAGTAAAGGTCTGATTGCTGGACAGCACATCCTGGTGAAATCAGATAACAGGACCACAGTGTCCTTCATCAACAGAGAGGGAGGGGCAAGGTCTCGGGCCCTCCTCGGACTGACTCAGAGGATGCTCACGTGGTGCGCTCCAAGAATCTTATCACTTAGGGCAACTCATGTCCTTGGTGATCTAAATTATGGAGCAGATGCCCTCTCAAGAGGGCCTCTCTTAGCATCAGAATGGAGCCTGAACCCATGGATTGTGGAACAGGTCTGGTCATGATTTGGGAGAGCCTCTGTGGACTTGTTCACTTGCAGGGCTAGCTCACAGTGTAACCTCTACTTCTCTTGAGGGAAACAGACACACCATTGGGAATGGATGCTCTGGCACATGATTGGCCAGCAGGGGTGCTCTACTATGCCTTTCCACCTGTCCCTCTGATTGGGGCGACACTGGAACGCGTGCGCCAGGGATCTCTCTCCCTGATTCTCATAGCCCCCAGATGGCCACAGAAACCATGGTTCCTGGAGCTGATTTCAATGTTATCAGGGATACCATGGCAATTATCTCCTCACAGAGATCTGCTGACTCAGGCACGTGGGCAGCTTCTACACCCACGCCCAAGGTTGTGGCAACTTTCAGCCTGGCCTTTGAAGGGAACTGGCTGAGAGCCTAAGGCTTTGGTTGCTTTATCCCAAAACAAACAGTTACAACATACACAAGGGTTCCCCTTGATGTTTATGTTTTGCCTAGGAGATGTTTAATGGAAGGATTTTTTTTTCCCTCTCCATAACTGATCTACAACATCAGGATGGGCCTCACTTGTCAGTCGTGCCCTATATGCAAGAAAAAAGTGTTTTTTATCACACTAGTGGAGCATGCTTAGGCTGTCTCTAGCTGGTGTTGTTTATCTATATGCCCAGTTGAAACATCAAATTGATGTTCTTTACATTTGGCATTTTTTCTTCTTAGCCTGTACTCTTTACATACCTTGTAGAAAGCAGCTGGGAAATACCTGTATTTTAAGGCGGATGTTCTTACATGCACTTTGCTGAGCATTTCAAGGGCGTGAATGAATTACGTTCCCATAGCAAGTATGTTGCACTGAGATAACTTGACTGAAAGGGAACTGAAAGTTATGCACCATGACTCATGTTCCCCGAAGTAAGGGAACGAGGTGCAACATATCTGGACCTTTCAATGCTGAAAGCTCGGTGAAGTGCAATGTTGGAGAAAGATGGATGGGTGTCAGCCGCTTAAATACCCAGAGGGCGGGGCCTCTGGCGCGGCGCTGACACCCTAGCCGTAAAGGCGTGAATGTATTCCTTCAGGTAATCTCGCGGGGGCGCAATTCCCATAGCAAGTATGTTGCACCTCGTTCCCTTCCTTCAGGGAACATGAGTTATGGTGCATAACTTTCAGTTATTTAAAACGCAGAAAACAGTTTGTACAGATTGATGATGTTAGATCTCAACTATGCAGTATTTCGTGTGGAGTACCACAAGGTTCGGTGCTTGGGCCTGAGTTGTTTATTTTATATGTAAATGATTTAATTAAGGTGTCTGGGATTCTTAAGTGTGTTTTATTTGCAGATGATACTACTTTCTTATGCTCGGGTAGAGACTTGAATCAGACGTTTGAATTAAAGAAGATGGAGTTTGACAAAATTCAAACTTGGTTTAAATTAAACAAGTTATCACTGAACGTGGAAAAAACTAATTATATGATATTTAGTAAAAAAAAGTCAACTGTGGATTTTCTTTTCAAAATTGATGGTGTTGAGATACAAAGAGTGAATTAAGTAAGGTTCTTGGGTGTAATTATTGATGATAAATTGTCATGGAAAAAACACATTAGTTTTGTAAGAACTAAAATGTCTAAGTCCATGGCAGTATAAGCGAGGGACTTACTGGCTGACAAGGCTTTGTGTTTGCTGTATAATACAATTATTGTGCCGAATTTAATTTATTGTATTGGTGTCTGGGGTACAGCTTGTAAAACTGTAACCAAGTCTATTTTTATTTTACAAAAAAGAGCTGTAAGAATTATCTCAAGAAAACATTATTGTCATCCTTCAAGTATTTTATTTTATCAACTGAAATTACTCAAGTTTTATGATTTGGTGGACTACTTTATTCTATTACTAATGTACAGGGCTCAGAATCACAATTTACCATCGAACGTACAAGCGTATTTTGTAAAAAGGAGCAGTTGCTATAATTTAAAAGGAACTGATATTTTTGTTAAGCCAAAGTTTAGAACAAGTTTGCGGGGTAGGTCTACTTTAATGAGGGGAATTGATTTATGGAATGGTTTGAATAATGATATTAAAAATGAGGAATCATTATTTGTATTTAAGAAAAAGATCAAGAATATAATGCTGATGAGATATAGTTAAGTTAGTTAATATTAGGGAAATATAAAGAATAATTGTGATAAGTTTTGGGGTTTCTTGTATTATTTGTGATTATTGCTTGAATTGATTGTTTGAATTGATTTTGTTAAGAAGGGGCAGAATTGATAAGATTTAATTCTTCTTCTGCCGCCTTTCATTTTATAGGTATTTTATAATGTTTTTCTCTTGAAATTGTATTGTTTTTTTTAATGGAAATGAAATTAATAAATAAACAAACAACAAACAAACATGTATCGTAACATGAAAATATAAATTAACGTGTTGTGAATGAGGAGGCTTGTGCCCTAGGATTGTTTATTTACTTATTTAATCATTTATTGTTATTATTATTACTGTATTTATATATTTTTACAAATGTTATTAAAAGTTATAAATAAGCTGAGGAGCCAGTCCTTCATGATGAAATTCAGCAGAGCCTCATCTAGCATCTGCTTCCTGGAAGCTTGATGTTTAAAAATGAGATAAATAATAAATTCATAGGAATTAATCATCAATAAAGCAACTTTGAGTAAGTTGTAGAATGGTTGTCTACATGAGTTTACCCTGGATGTACCTGGGACTTCTTTCTCATTCATTCATCCTTTATTTAGACAGATAAGTCACATTGAGCCTCAAAGACTCATTTACAAGCGAGATCTGCTTAGACAGACAAAAAGTAATGAAATTGGACACATTAGGAAAAGAAGGCGAAAAAATTCCTGTAAAAAGCTTTCTTCTAGCCTGAGAAAATATTTTCTAATATTGAAAAACACCTTGCACAAATAAGCACATAGTGACGTAGACATTCTGCAGAGGGGAGGAGACACTGAGAACGATGATTAATGTTCATAGAAGCTCTCAATGGCACTGTAATGCCAGGTTCACACCAAACGCCTCGAAGCAGCCACTTTACATGCAAAGTCTATGTGGAGGCGCGGCCAGGGGAGGTGCAGCCAGGAGCAGCACATCTTGAGCAGTTCAAGCAGCGCAGCAACGAGGGGCAGCTCTTTCTCACGCACGCGCGCATCCAAAGCAGACGAGGCATCGAGCAGCCAAAGTTCATTCAAATGAACTTTGGCTGCTCGATGCGTCGCAGCAACCTATCGGGAGAGACTCTGCTATGTGATGACGCAACAACGACGGGACTTTCTGTGGACTTTTTAAACTTACCCCAACGAGCCTCCATGAAGACACCACCAGCCTCCAGTAAGTAACTTGGCATTTTTACATTTGTTGCTGTCAGCTCGAGCTTAGATCACCCCAAACATAACAAAACGTTTTAATCTCAACAAAGACTTTAGGAGTTGCAGTTCGGCTTGTAGAAAACCCACTCAAGTAGTAACGGGGCTGACGTACAGCTGATCTTTATCTGCCCAGTGAACAGAAAACAAAAGAAATCTGACCGGGAAGTGAGCCAGACACTGCTCCAACTGCGCGCGTTCGGTGTGAACACACATCTGGTGACAAGCAGCAAACACGGTGCATTGGGAGCATTTTTATGCGTTTGGTGTGAACGTAGCATAAGAGTTCTGATAAGGATGGAATAATCAGCCAGCTACCTCCGGTGAGATCCGTAAACATTCTCAAGGATGTCGGGGCCTATAATACCTATTATAATTATAATTATAATTTGTCACATTTTTCATCTGTGTATGTTCCCATACTTGACAGACGAAATTGGTCTTCTGCATTTAACCCAACCACCACCAGGTGGTGCAGTGAGCAGCGTAGTCGCGCCAGGGGAGCTGGGAAAATAGATGTGCACTCATAGACACCCCAAGATGGTGTGCCGTGGCCGGGGTTCGAACCTGGGTCCTTCGGATAACAAGTCTGATTCTCTGCCACTACACCTGGCCTATAATGACTGGCCCTATAATGCCTCAGCATTGAGGAAGTGGATTTATTTAAATATGAAAGCTCTGCCTGCTCTGCCTCCCCTCCCATTTGAACTGCCTTAACACAAAAAACTTTCTCACACATTACCACACAACACAAAAATTTTAACACTGGACTCTGTTTCATCAAACGGGTTATTCACTAAACTCTCGGTCATGTGCTCATTCAGTTTGCACTACTTCTCATATTTGCACTAATGTCTGTATTACATCACTGCCTATAGTCACACTACTGTTTACATTCACTGTTTATTAATATGAAGGGTGGGTGTAGTATTTCTTCTGGGGTGGGGACCAAGTGGATGTCCTTGATGATGGTCTTGGACTATGCTTGGCCGGTGAGCGGGCCCTGGTTGGGGCCTGTTCTCAGTGCTTCCTGGCTCTGTCGGCGGTTGGGCGGGCGCTCTTGGTAGTGTCGTCCTTGTGGGCTGACTGCGGTTCGCAGGGGTCGTGGCGGCCCTGGTGGGTGTGGGCTGTTGGTTCTGCTTTGGCGGCCCTCGGGGCCGTGTCCCTCTCTGGTCTTGGCTCAATGGCCTGGCGGTCGGAGAGGTGTTTCCACTACCTCGCTCCTTGGGTGGACCTTGGCGAACTGGGGGGGGGGTACGCAGGGTCAGCGGGGGAGCTGACTCGCTGTGGGAGCATTGTTCCTGCAGATATTTTCTCCCCATCCCTCACCACGCACCTCCGCCCTCTTCATCTTAAATTAATACATGTAGGGAATTTGAGTCTCGGGTGTGCTGCAATGGTTCTACATCTCTGTTGTACAGAGCACCTGGGACTCAATTTTATATACACTTTAGACATTCATTCATAAACATCTTCATAAAAGTCACATATAGGGAAGGAGTGAGCACATGGTTATGGGTGGCGGGATGACATCACTCTCGCCCCCATTCCTGTGCTCACTCAACATTATGCATTTAGACAATAAGGGCCTGGGTTAGAGTTGGAGTGGAGGGGAAACTGGTATAATGCCAGCCTTTGCTCCTTCTCTTTCCCTTTTAATTACACTTTAGAACAACACTCACCAACAGTACATTTGGGGACGGGGGTGTGTGTGTCGGGGTCTTGATTTGTTAATTTCGATTTTATTTATTTATGTATTTATTTATATATATATATATTATTTATTTATTTTTCTCTTACCCCCCCCTGGTTGCCTGGCGGACATTCTGGGGATGGGCTGTCAGGGGTTGTGCTGGGGTGTGGGGGGGTTCGGGGCCTGCGGGTTCGCCGTGGGCGGGGCTGGCAGTGCGCTCCCCCTGGGGCTGCTTGGACTCGGGTGTCCTGTCCTGTCGGCAGGGCGCGGGATGGGCCGGATCTTGGATATCTGCTACTCTCCACCCCAGAATGAATGGGCCTACCTCCTGGGTTTGGATGTGGGCTGCCCCACGCAGGGAGCAGGTACATGTCTTGGACCTAGGGGGTATAGAGTGTGCATCGGGATTATGAATGGAACATGTCGTTATTGTTTGTCTTTGTGTGACTGAGGGTGAGGATGAGGGTGGGTCTGAATGAGTATATCTGTGTATGAATGTTTAAGTGTCAGGCTGGGTTTTGGACTGCCCCCTCTCTGATACTTCCGAGGCTACTTAGTGTCGCGCTCCTGCCACGTGGCCCCCCCTGGTAGGTGTTCCCTTGCCTGCGGGCGTGCTTGGGGCCCTCACTATCTGGGGTTGGGCGCTTGGGCGTTTGTCGGCTCGGCCTGGTGGCTGCCTGGTGGGGCTCGTGCCCTCTGGTCCGGTCGGGTCTGGGCCCGAGGGGTGGGCGTCCCCGGTGCCCGAGCCTCGGTGACCGGCCCTGGGGCTACGTCGGCGCAGCGGGCTCCGGCGGGGGCCTGTGAATTTGTCGCGGGCGACACCGGGGGGTCATTGTATGTGGTCGCTGGTAGGGGTTCGTCCGGTTCTTCCCCTTGGTAGGATCTGGGGAGTGGGCTAGTGGCTCGTCCTGTTCGGGCAGTCCTGGGGACTCTGGGCTCGGGGTCCTTCCTGGGGTCTTGGGCTTTGATCGCTCCTTCGTCTGCCTCGGGCTTTGGGGGGACGGATCTCTGATGCTTCACAGTCGCTACTAAATGTTCTATTGGAGGAACCTTATACACTTATGCATGCTCACAACCACACACAAATGGATGCAGGGATGTTATATATATATATATATATATATATATATATATATATGCAGATATGTAGATGGGTATATAAATGAATATAAAAGTATATGTATGTATACTACTGTATATATATATCTGTAGATATGTAGATGGGTATATATATAAATGAATATAAAAGTATATGTATGTATACTACTGTATATATATATTTGTAGATATGGGTATGTGTATTTATAGAATTCTACTGCAAGCTCATGAATATTATTAGTCTTTATGCATGTATGTTCCATTGTTGTGTTCTGTCATGTGCTTTGCAGGATTGTGGACGGAGGTTGGGTGTGTTTGCCTTGTGCTCTTTTGGTTGATAATTGTTGATTTGTTGCCTTACTTTCTCTTTTCTTTCTTTCTCTCTTAAAAAAAAAAAAAAAAAATAAATAAATAAATATATATATATATATATATATATATATATATATATATATAATATATATATATATATATATATTGGAGTGAGAGGATGGCTAAAAGGTGTGAAGGGAGGCCATCTATAAATGGAAAAAAAACATTCACTGTTTACATACTACTGTTTACATTCAATGTTTACATTTATTAATACTGTTTACATTTATTACTACTGTTTACATTTATTACTACTGTTTACATTTACACTACTTTTATATCTACACCACTGCTGATACATATACAGTATTCTCTGACTAGCCTTATTTAAGGATGCCCAATGTGCCTTACTGCATATGCCACTTTTGCCTCTATACCAACATCAACTACTACCTCATACATATACTGTGTACATTAACTCATATGCTGCTTTGCCACTCTTTGCAAATGTCAATGCTAGAACCTTCAGTTTATTTTATAGATATACTTTTTATATTTTTTTATACTACTATGCAAAAACTCAGGACAGTATTACACTTTTATTATTTCATTTTATGCTTATGTTCATTAAATGTTTAGTGTTTTAGTTTTAGTTTTAGTGTTGGTGTAAATTTTCATACTTTTATACTACTATGCAAAAACAGGACAGTGTTACACTTTTACTATTTTATGCTTATGTTTATTAAATGTTTCAGTGTTTTAGTGTTTAAATGGTTACTGTTGCACCGAAAGACTGAGAGAAACGCAATTCCAATAATGTGTATGTCCTGTACATATTGTAGTTTTGACAATAAAGTTGACTTTGACTTTGACTGTTGAACAAATGCAACATTTTACCTGCAGAAATTAATATAAATATTAAACTAAGAGTCACTTTGAAATTAATTTGAATTCATAGATCAAGTGGAAACTCTGAGAGGAACAGGATGAAACAACAAAGAAATTAAAACAAATACCAATCTTCACCAGCATAAAACAAATACCTTTCTTTTGGTTTGAGGATGTTCCATAATTATAGATGAATTTAATGATGACCAGCAAAAGATCAAATACTCTTTTGGCAGATGCATCCCTTTGACAGATATGTTTCTTTATAAACACAGTTTGGCAAGTCAGTGTCTGTTCGAAACAGCTCCTGTGTCGGTCACATGACTTTCTAATAGTGATACGCGCACCGACACGGGTTTTGCTCTATGAGCTTGATGCATGCGCTGATGCATCGGCGTTGCTGGACCCATCACTACATCCGAATGTGACAAGTAGTTTGGCTTAGGCAAATTGTGTTCAGACTATCAAGCGTAAAGTGCATGAAAAAGGCCCAGAGTGAAAATGTTTTCAGTGTGGCTTGTGGCCATTCACACTTACATTTATTGTCATCTAAGTGCAATCCAATGACCAGAATGAAGGCTAGTATCTTGTCTGAAAAGGGTCTTCAAGATTCTAAAACTTTGTCAAGCATTATTTGAAGAACACGTTCCATCAAAATGGCTGTGTGGATGGGTAAACATGAATGATTATGTAATTTATTGTTAGCTTGATTACTCAAAAAATAATGAACAGATGTGCAAGGTACAGTAGTTAGATATGGATCACCTTAGAAGTGTTGACATTTTAAAAAAATGATTTGGATCCAGTGTTGCTTTTGTCATTGTTATTTGGCCTTAGCTGTAAAATAAGGTCTTGTCTAATCTAATCATAGACCGTTCCCATTAAATGGGTCATTTAAAAATACTTGGAATGTGTTGCTGTAAATAAATAAAAAAATTAAACAGCAATTTTAATATAGGTCTGAATTAGATAAAAATGTGCTGTTTATTTGGAATCTGGTATAGGATGCAATGCTAGATATGATGGAATCTAACAGAATTTAACCTTCTCCAGACACTTGCTGGCTCTCAGTCTGTACGTGGAGAAAACTTTATGGTCCATTTTACAGATCACAACGAGCACTGTCTGGCCCCAGGATGATTTTGTTATAGAGATGTAAAAACGTTACATAAAAAGGCAGTTAGAAAATGTATGACAGCCATAAAATCGCTCTGCATGTCATTAAAAGGGCAGCACAGAGCCACTGTTTTATTGATGCATATTGTCCTGCTATCGAAACTGCTCTGTTATGTGGTGCTTTTTCTGATGGCCTTGGTCTTTAGAGTTACAGCCCTTGGTATGCTGGGAAAGTACCGACAACTGTAATGTGCCAGTAAAGCACATTTACGATAGCAGTCTGCAAATTTCAGTGCCAGCAGAAAGCCCAATTCTGCATGTAGATGTGACACAGTTGTGTTAACCAAACAGCAGTTGTGCTTGTTTATGACAATTCTGATGACAGACTTTCTGCCAAATGTTCCTTTTCTCTATACAGTACTTCAACAAGAGAAGTACATATAGGCTTTTCTATACTTTTTTTCTTTCAAATAACAATTTTCTTTTATTAGAATGTTATGACTTAATGTATTTATCTATTCAATCCTTGTTCAACTTAAAACACTGACTTTCAAGAAAGGATGGTCTAAGCCTAACGAGGATGAAATTTAGGTTAATATTTATTTTTTTCATTCATAATGTCCAGAATGTCAATTGTAAAAGGAAAAAAAAAACAATTATAATCTGCTAGACTTACGGTTGCTTTTTCAGTTATTTGTGTTTTTTATGTGAATCATACAGGTTAAAAAATGTCATTTTGAAAATAAAATAAACAAATAACAATAATCTTATAAAACTTTGGTATTAACAGTTTGTCACAAAGACAACATTTGTCCCAAATTCTTTAGATATTTTTTCTATGAAAAATCCCAAACAACAGATGATCAGTCAAAAGGTATTTTAGTATCAACAAGGCTAGTTTTTTAGCTGAAAGTTAACATACAACTTTATTTATAAAGCACTTTAAAACTGTTGGCCAAAGTGCTGTACATAGAGTACTGTACATATCTTGCTTGGCATACAATACCAAGCAGGATTGTAGTAACAAATACATCTGAAATATTTTTAGTGGGTCTTTTTCTTAAATCCTTTTCTTTTGTATAACACATGCACCTTATCCCAAACATCCCAAACATATTTGAGTAATAAGGGGAATTTGAAATGACTAAAAAGTTGCAGGTAATTTTATTTTCATTTTATCCCCTAAAGACAAAATGAGCCTAAAAATGGTTTGATGGCAAAAACTAAAGTAAATTGTTTGCAGAATGTCATATAAAGGAACCTTCACATATCATTACAAGAAACAATAATACAGTATTACGGCAGTAAATTACCACTATGGTGGTGGTGGTGTGTGCATGTGTTTCCTTTACCTTGCATGAGCATATTGCACAGCGATCAAAGCTGGGTTTCCAGTCTTCTCCATTGCGTCTGAGTCCCTCCTCCTGTGGGCAGTTGCCAGTACATCCAGGCCCAGGTGCACACACACAGTCATAGCCTCCGGCCAGGTTCACACACACACTGTCATTCCAGCAGGTGTGTGTTAGCAAGCTGCACTCATCAATGTCTGGAAAAACAAAAAAGTAAGCATTTGGTTTTAATTAAGAGGCAACAAGGATGAGATGTGATTGCTATTCATTTTATCTTTCTTCTCATTTTTTCTTACAGCTATGGAGCCTGCAAAATACAAAATGTG
>JBBPBX010008747.1:3344-61757 GCA_038048925.1 Garcialebias charrua
TATCGGTTATTGGCCAAATAAGTTTAAACATATCGGATTTTGGCTAAAAATCCAATATCGTGCATCCCTAATCTCAATATATTTCTATGACAAAGTACTTGTAAAATAAATAAATTAATTTTTTTTCTTTTTTTTTCTTCTTCTTCTACTTTCAGCTGCTCCCTTCTTCAGGGGTCGCCACAGCAAACTAACTCACAAAGAATTAACTATTGTTTTTACACTTGATGTTTTTCCTGACAACCACAAACCACTGAGCTACCACAGCCCTCTGTGTGGAGCAGAAAGCTGCTATCTAGGGCGTCCAGGGGAGCAGATGAGGGCCTTGCTCAAGGGCCCAGAGTGGGGCAAATGAGGGTGGAGACAGGTGTGGGTGTTTCATCTTTCCCACCTACATTTTGATATTGTTGGTCTAGGGATTGGAACTAGCGACCTTTCGAACACAGGCCCACCTTCTTTATCTTCTGCGCCACCACTTACCATTTTTAAAAGTAACTAAACTAAACTAACTAACAAAAGAAAGTAACTAACTAAAGAAAATTCATAGATCCCATGTCCTGAATGTTCTTTGATTTATGAATTGGCAAACAACAACAACAACAACAACAACAACAACAACAACAACAACAACAACAACAACAACAACAACAACAACAACAACAATAATAATAATAATAATAATAATAATAATAATAATAATAATAATAATAATAATAATAATAATAGAAAATATGCAGAAGTAGCCGGACTGTAAAAAGGTATAGAGGAAAAGCAAAATCAGGAATGATGAATGTTTTTTAGTATTCTGAGCAGCCGGCGGCTCCAGTGAGAGTTTGATTGTGTGTTTTGTTCTTGCATCTAATTTTAACGTTAAAATTTTATACATTCATTCTTTATGACTTTATTTTGTTTTTAGTGCTTCTAATCTTTGTGTAAATCATTCTGCGCTGCCTTTTGTTTCTAGAAAATGTTAAATCACTGCAGAGATAAAATGCACCATTAAAGGTTTATCAGATTTTTGTTTTGAACGAGAAGAGAGTAATGGAATGGACCAGGGTTCAATAACATGAAGACACAAGACATAAAAATGAATTTAACTGACTGATATGATGGGAAATCTTTGGGATTACACACTTGGGGATCCTGGGTGCTTTTCTACTTTATACCTTTTAAAAATAAGAGATCCTGAGCAACAACATGTGTCTTTAGGCCGACGCTTTGTGAATTATGTGTTTTAATTCAATGTTGGTACCAGAAGACAAACAGTATCAAAACTACGGTACAGTAGTTCTACTGTCAGACAAAAACAACAAAGTTTACCAACTGTACTTGGAGGCTAACTAGAATGCCCTTATTATGGACCTCAGGTCTTTACAGAGTAAAACATGATAAACCTGAGTGAGTGTGGTTTGTCTGTGGCTCTGTGTGTACCAGTACTACATCAGTACTACCGGTACACCCCAAACTACATGATACTCGTGATTAGGCCTGTCACGATAACAAATTTTGCTGGGCGATTAATTGTCTCCGAATTTATTGCGATAAATGTTTGAAATTTGACAATAATTAGGAATACTACTACTGCTGATACATATACTGTACAGTATTCTCTGATGGTACGTCCACACCTAACAGCGTTTCAACTGCAGGAGCATCCAGTTTACATGCAAAGTCAATGGGGGACGCGCCTCCATGCGCGTCTTGGCGTCGGGCGTCACGTCACGTGCGTGTTGAGCGTGCTGGAAAGCGTTTTTCCGTGCACGTGAACCCGCGTCAGCCTCCAAAGCACGCCTCCAACATGCTGAAGTTTTCGCCGTTCAAACATTCAAACGCCGTTCAACTCTCCCTGATTGGTTGATCAGGGAGAGTCGGGGGGAGAAGAGAGGGGGAGAGTCCCTATGTGACGCGGAAACGAGGGGACGGGTATTGCGCAACTATGTGACGTATTGTTTGTGGGACACAGAAAAAACCTGCGGAGTCATGTACTATGGAAGAGAAACTCATTGTAGCTGTGTGTTCGCGACAAGTCCTTCACGACCAGTCAAGTCTGCTCTACAGAGACAGAAATAAAAAGCTCCTTGCCTGGCGGAGTGCAGTGAGGAACTCGGTATACCGGTAAGCTCCTCCCACACACCCCGCCGCCACACCGCCGCAGTTTCGCGTTCTGGTCTGGACACCACTGTGGGTCCAGTGCGTCCACTTGCGTGCGTGACGAGCTTTTTGGAAGTTGAAACGCTGCTAGGTGTGGACGTACCACTAGCCTTATCTGGATGCCAAATGTGCCTTACTGCATATGCCACTTTGCCTCTATACCAACATCAACTACCTCATACATATACTGTGTACATTAACTCATATGCTGCTGTGCCACTCTTTGCAAATGTCAATGCTAGAACCTTCAGTTTATTTTATAGATATACTTTTTATACTTTTTATACTACTATGCAAAAACTCAGGACAGTATTACACTTTTATTATTTCATTTTATGCTTATGTTCATTGGGTGTTTGGTGTTTTAGGGGTGTTTGGTGTTTCAGTGTTGGTGTAAATTTTCATACTTTTATACTACTATGAAAAAACTCAGGACAGTGTTACACTTTTACTATTTTATGCTTATGTTTATTAAATGTTTCAGTGTTTTAGTGTTTAAATGGTTACTGTTGCACAGAGGGACTGAGAGAAACGCAATTTCAATCCTGTGTATGTCCTGTACATAATGCAGTTCTGACAATAAAGTTGACTTTGACTTTGACTTGAATTGTCAAATTTAAGAAGAAATGGTGGTTAATTTTTGTGTGTACCGGTAGTACCTTTTTGACCACTTGTTGGTAGTATAAAATGGTTTGAACCAAAGGATGGATAGTGAGGGAGCGAGCAGTGTGTCTCTTTAAGAAAAATGGGAGGGAGGCCCCTTGACGTGACATGGGCTGTCTCTCGTTCCTGTTTTTTGGTTCTCAAAATGGCAGATGCTGGGTGTGGTTTGAACTCTTTAGCATAGCTAGTATAGCTATAAGTGTTTTCTAATTATATTTCTTCTTACTTATCTACTTTAAAGTATTGTACTAATGCAAAAGCTTTAAAAACTAAAACAATCTGTAACAAATTTCTGTTGTAAGCTGCCCAAGACACATTTTTGTTTATGTGCCTTTATTCTCTGTTGTGCTATGCAATGCATGCCTTAAGTCTCGAGCCATGTTTGACATTGTAAGTTTTTTTTGTACTTGTTTTTTCTATTAAAAAACAAACAAACAAACAAAAACAAAAAAGATAAACTTTTCTTTTTTTTTTTTTCTTTTTTTTTTCCCCCCTGGTGACTTGTCTCATCTTATTTCATTGTATGCCTTGTTATGCTGTTATTTCTTGTTGTGTTTGTTATATTTGCTTCATTCAATAAAAATAAAACACACTAAAGGCAAAAAAAAAGTATAGCTAGTTATAGCACAGCGTAGCACTGAGCATGTATCAGGATGTTTAGCATAGCATTTTTCACAAAAAGCTTTTAATTGAAAAAACAATAAACAAGTTTTCAGCTTCTTTTTGCAGAGAAAAGCAACTTTTTACACAAAGGCACAGGTTTCAACTGTGAATTTTGGAGTTTCAACAAGACAGAGGATTTTACCTGAGGTCAGCCTGTTAGCTTAGCTTCTCAGCTTAGCTTCTTTTAACATTCCAAAAACACTGTTTTGGAATGTTAAAAATGGATTTTAAAGAAAAAAGGGAAAGGGAGGGGTCAGAGAAGAGCACCGGAGTTGAGCCTTTTATCATCCAGTGTCTTCAGTAGAAAAAGAGACACGAAGAAACGATAAATTCGATAAATGAAAATGAGGATGATAATTTTCATTTATCATGCGATTACCGGTAATTTATTTATTGTTTATTGAGACAGGCCTACCTAGTCGTGATGTCAAAAATGAAACAGGCATTAAAATAAACGAGATTTAAGTTTCATGACAGTCATCAACTGAAACAATAACTCAGTCACGCAAATAACCAAGCACCTGGCACTTTTATTACAACATTTACTTTTATTGAAGTTTAGCCAGGATAGCAACTATAATTTGTTAAACTTCCACAAAATGATACAGGTTACACTTTTTGTTTAATATGATCTGCCTCGTTTGTCCTGCTTGTGCCAGACAGTAAATAACACAGTATGTGAAAGAATTATGGTAATTGTTTGCATCGTTGAAGCTGCATTAGTAAAACTGTTCCTTATTAGCGGTGCACAGATTTCCTTAATTTTGGGTGATCTGCGATAGGCCGACACTTACATGAGAAACCAATTTTACAGATTTTTTGTAGTTTTAACAATTGTCTAAACTTCATTTCAGAGCACTACCTCATGGACAGTTAAAATAAGTTTTATTGTTTCTAGGATTGTTCAAGGGTATGTTTTTCAATGAAAATTGAACGTGCATTGTGACCACTGTGACCATGCACTGTGAAGTACTACAGTCAGTGGTTCTTAACCTGGGTTCGATTGAACCCCAGGGGTTCGATGAGTCGGTCTCAGGGGTTCGGCGGAGCCTCTGCCGCGGAGGTAAAAAAAAAAAGCCTTGGAATATTTTATACCATTTGTCACAACATATCTTTGCGAATTGCGAGCAATCCTTTTTGAGGATGCTGGACATAAAAACGAAGAAAAGGAACAGACTTTGCTGTGAAGATTACATGAGAGTAGCACTTTCCAAGGTGAAGCCATGCATATCCGAACTGGTCTCCCAGAAACAACAGCAGAAGTCACACTGATTTGCAGGTATGTAATTTGAGCAATGCTTTACTCTGGCCCCAAAAAAGTATTTTGTGTACAGTATTCAAAACGACAAACTATAACAACATTTTATTTTATTTTATTTAGACTCTTCAAAAAAATCCTATTTTAGTACAAAAATATTTTTGGGGGATGAAACTCCCCCCCAGAGGAGCTGCTCCAAGTGGCTGGGGAGAGGGAAGTCTGGGCCTCCCTACTTAGGCTGCTACCCCCGCGACCCGACCCCGGATAAGCGGAAGAAAATGGATGGATGGATGGATGGATGGATGGATGGATGAAACTCTTATGGTGCCAGAATAAAGTAATAATAATAATAATAATAATAATAAAAATAATAATAATAATAATAATAATAATGAATTCAAATTATAACGCACTTTTCATTAATGAAAATCTCAAAGTGCTAACTCATCTCAAAGTCAAAGTAACACCGTCATTTGTTGTGAGTTCATGCACTGTGTTGGTTTTGTTCTTTGAGCAAGGTGAATTTGATGCACGGCTCATTTTGTGCACTAGTAAATTGAATTTGGAATTTGGAGGGGAAAAAAATCACATTTTATTTATTGCCAAAGAAGGGTTCAGTGAGTGGGCATATGAAACTGGTGGGTTCGGTACCTCAAAAAAGGTTAAGAACCACTGACTACAGTGAATAAAGTTGAAGTGAAGTAATTGAGAGACAGTGTTTGTTTTGTCCATGTCAGTGTGGTTGTTTTGTTTTGATACTGACCAAAGACTCTTTTTTTAATTGGGGAGAAAAAAGGCTACCCTAAAAATCCTAGCCTGGCCCTCGCCTTCCTGCACAGCTCCGCTCAATTCTCATTGAAGCGAAGTGAAGGACAGGGTCTGGTTTTAACCAGGCTATAAAAATCCTAAAAACTAAAGAAACAGCATAATGTGGTACTTTCATCAAGAGTTCTAAATCAGTAATAATGTATGGCCCCCACCACACCAAAAAAGGAAATAAAGAGAGAAAAAAGGCGGAAAGAAACATGTTTTAACTGTTTGGTCTGTTGTTTGAACTGTTTAATTTTAAATGTCTCAGTAAGACTTTTATTTTGAAAAACGAACACCCGGTCCGGTTGTCTTCCGGCAGTGGGAGCTCACCGGGGCTCTGTTACTCGGTGCGCAGAGTTTACTTTAATTCACAGGAAGGTGTCCTCTGAAAGTCTCAGGTGTTCCTCGGTGTACGTTTACCTTTGAGTAGTCGACGTTGCCGAGGCCTCCGCAGCAGTCGAGCGGTGCACGTTGTTTACTTTCTGCCGTGTGTCGGTTCTGCGCAGCCGCAGAGCCGCTGCCTTTCATCCACACCGAGCGCGAGGAGCTTCAGGTCGCTGCGAGTTGAAAGAGAACAAATGTTGCACGAGGACAAGCTCCTACTCTGCTCTAAGACGAGGCTAGCTAGCTAGCTAATGTGGCGGCATACTGTCCACATAACCTCTGACCTCCATCCAGGGGATTCTGGGTAATGTGGTTTGTACTTCTTTGAAAATTGGAGCACGTTATAAAAGCACAGAATAACAAATTTTCATTAAATCTTTAATTATTTTAAAGAGGGATCTTTTTGATACATACAGCCTACACTTAACACTGAATATTATTTCGTCCTGTGATAGTTTTCTCAGTAACTGCTCTTCTGATCTACAGCGACACCTACTGGTTATAAACAAACAGGATGGTTCATAACATACAACATTTAGGTTGTTTGTAGCTTAATTCCAAAGTTCCATTTCATATACTGTATATATATGTTGCAGCACTTTATTATAATTGAATCACAGCCAAAGAGCAAAGACAAACTTTTGTTTTTGTCCATGTTTGTGAATAAGTACTTGTCTTGACGCTGCCTTTCCAGATGTGCAGTGTAGTACTGCCCCTGCCACAGGCACTAATGTACCCCCATGCCATCAGAGAGGCTGGCTTTTGAACTGTGGGCTGGACAGTCCCTCTTTCATTTAATACGGAAGATGTGGCTTCCAACATTTTCAAAAATCATTTCAATTTTTGGTTTGTCTGACCAAAGAACACTTTTCCTTTTTGCCTCAGTCCATTTAGAAAGAGGTGTTGTCCAGAGAAGACGTGATCACATGTGACCCTCTCACAACTTTTCTGTGATGCGTTGCTGCTGTCAGTTTATGCAAAACATCTATTTTTACTCTTTTAACATTTAAATGTTTACCAAGTTCATTTGTGAATAAAATATGGATTTATGAAATCTGCATATATTTTTTTTTTTTCATTTAAATTTTAAACAGTGACTCAGTTATTTTCTATTGTGTTTGTAAAAATGTACACAAACTGTCCCTGTCTCCAGTTTTTTGTCCAGGATCCAGTTTAAAGAAACTCTTTTTATATTTAGAACCAGCATCTGAGCTGAAGGGATGAGAGCACTCAGGGTCTACCACGATCATTGTCTAACAAGACCTTGATTTTAAGCATGAAAGTACTACTTCCTGCTGAAATAGAAAAAATAATATTTGAACACAGTGCAGAAGGGTTTGACTAAATACCTGAAAAATAAATCTGAGATGTTTTCAATTTATTTTATCAAGGATAATACCAAAGTTTGTTGATGTGGCGGACGCGGCATCTAAAACTGGAAACAACTTCTGGGAATGCTGTTCCCATCCCAGCTTCAACTTCCCAGTTCCTGCAAGATGTCGAGCTTTTTATTACTATTGTACACAGGACCCCAAACGGCTCTGGTTCAAGTCTGGTGATGCTGTTTAGCTGTCTGCTGGTTGTTTTGTGTGTTCTGTTGACTTTGAAGAACACACACCCTGCTTCCTCATTCAACTGGCGTCTGCCTGTTTTTCACTGGATTTGATCAGAAATCAATGAGTGCTGTGTTCTCGTGAACTCAATAAAACACATTATTAAAATATTACTGGTACAAGAAGAAAAACAAAACAAGGGCAGAATAAAAGGTGCAGTCAGCGTGGATAGGGATGATTGTTCATACAGCAATCTTGATGTTGTAAGCTTCTCTTTACTTATAAAATGTTTTTTTTCCTCTCTCTCTCTCTCTGTTGTGCATATACTGCACATCCCTGTTTGTGAATTAATCTGGCTCAGCTCCAAGTCTTTCAACTGGTAACTGTGGCAACTGACCAGAAAGGGATCTGCCGTGGTGCTGTGTGTCGTTCAGTCAAACCTGTTTGATAATGACGAAGGAAAAACAGGAAAATATCGTCTTAACAAGAACAGACGCCACCTCCTCTGCTGGGACGGTGGCTAACACGACATGCAGGCTGCACATTTACAATTACAAACGTTCTCTTAAGATGGCTCAAATTTTTTAAATGGGGTCATGTTGAGTAGATACAAGCAGTCAGTATCTTACCTGCTGTAGACAGTGGTCAGAGTATTAGTTTTAAGAATCTGAATGCATTTTAAGGGTAATTAACAGACTGTATAAGGATTAAATATTTTACATCTACTGTGTATTTTCTTATTTTAGTTACTGCAGTCACTCTTCATTAGTTACGATTGTTTACACTGTAAACGTTCATTACTAGTAATGAGACATATAAATTGTGTTGCAAAATGAACTTGCCAAGCGTGTCTGGGTAATGTAAATGTACTGTGATGTATAAATTAATTAAAAATAAAATGTTTGCTTAATGTAAAATGTAAAAAAAAATTACACCACATGAGATCTGGCAGCATCACATGACAAGTTTTGTTTGGAAACAAGATTCACACAAAAATAAATAAAAACATCCAAATATACCGCAGTCAAGGCATCTATCCTAATCCTGTCTGCTAGAGGTTAAAGGAGAGTCATTCCCTCCCACTGTCACCCTTCACACAGTGCTTGATCAAAACAAAAAACTGAGATCAACACTTGAGCCAACAGCATTTTGAAATACAGTATGTCAAATCTAATATAATGGGATTAATTTAACTTTATGTAATGAAAGGTATTCATGTCCTCACCTGTGTTTGTGTGTCTGTTATAATAATTGTGATATTTCATAACCCAATGGGCAGATTTTAATGAAACACTCTGGAAGTTATCACTGGATTTTCTTGGGTTTACACTAAATTCACTGCTCATAAATTGTTCGAGGCAACCCAATTCCAGATGTTAGCTGACTTTAGCAAACACAAAAATGACAACAACCAATCCGTTTTACAGACTGTGCCATGATGTTGTGTTGTAGTACAGGAGCATCAACCCCAACACTTACTGTATTTTCTGCCGTAAACGTCGTACCGCCGTATGTCGCATCTATTATGTCACCGCTGACAATCCAGAAATGTGGGCTGTTGTGTCAAAAATCCATTGGCAGCCGCGGGAGCATGCACGGGAGGACTTTAACAAAAATTTAACAAGATACTTAAAAACAATAGTTTGTTTGCTTGAAATTATAGTAAAGGTGTGACAGTCTAACTCAGACCTGGGCATTGTAAGGCCCCAGGGCCACATGCGGCCCTTTGGTTGACTCTGACCGGCCCCCGTAAGGGGAGTTACAACAAAAAAATAGTTTCTAATTTTACCTCATTTGTGGACTGCATTGCTTTAATTTTGATGTCTTTTTAAAATTCACGTACAAAATGATGCAATATGTAAATCAAGACATGCGCAATGTGCATGATTGCATTGTTGTCAAGTCACAAGACAACGTTAGCCCTCAAAAATGTCCACTCATGCTTTTTATTTTGTTGATTAATCATAACTAATACTTTTACCAGTTTGTCTAAACAATGATATTTACTGCTTTTAATAAAGAAATACTATTAATATGCAGTATTGAATTATGTCATTTCGCCCGGCCCCCCACACTATTTTCTATTTCTCATGTGGCCCCATGGAAAAAATAATTGCCCACCCCTGGGACTCTAACTTGTCTTCTGTAAATGCACTTTGATGGTCAAATCAGCTGCATTTCAAAAGCCAGTTCGAGGAAATAATAATAATAATAATGTGTAATAAATCTATAGGTCGTTTGTGTAATTAAACACTTACGCGGTCAGTTTACTGACTTACCTATAGTTTGGATGAAAGATCCGAGCAGATTTTATCTACACAAATCTACCATCAGTTTCACGGGGTCTCAACTTTTTCAGAATAAATCAATAAATCGGTGATGTGATTAGCCAGAAATGTAATTTCACAAGAGACTTCAATTTATGTTGGTCTACCAGAAAATAGACCTTTTATTGAAATTATCATGAAAGTACATTAAACATTTGTATCGATATTAGCTCTGATTTAATAACTACGTTGACAAGAATTCAAATTAAAACAAACAGACAGTTAGAAACTTTTCTGTTGGCACATTACTTAACAGATTAATAGCTTATGGAAAATAAGAAATAGGAAGAAGATAAGTGAAAGCTAAGTTAACTGAAGTTAATTATTTTGAAGCTACAGGGTGGCACCTTTCCCAAACAGGTCCAGCTGTACTTCCGACACGTGCAGCATACAAACAAGCCTCTTTACCTGGTGACGATACGTCCCCTGGAGATGAGGGCTGAGAAGTTTGTGGACACTAACGGACTGTGTGGTCCCGCTCACGTCCAGTCGACTTCGTGCGTGTATGGCTGGATCAGACGAGCCGGGAGCACGCTTTCACCGGCAGGAACAGGCCCCAATCGCACTGACGGATTTTCAAAATAAACTTCAGAAAACAAAATCTTTCAGAAATGAGTGTTTGAGGCACAGCAAGGCTTTGCCGTGACTCCAGCTGAGACGTGGGTCTAGTTGACACAATGACCGGAACGTTTTCAGCTTTCCCAGAGGAGAGAAGCAAGTTGTGAGCTAGTTCTCTCCAAAGCACTAAAGGGAAAAGTGGAAGTCTCCCTTTATATGGGAGGCTGGGTCTTCCCCACCTCCTTAATGACTACTGGTTGGTTTAACAAAATAAGAGATGGGTTTTCATCTCATAGGCAGAACTGTCTCTGACGGAAAACAGGAAAACTGTTTACAGAATCGGCCAGATGGTCTGGCCTGTGAGCACAGAGAACATTATGGCTAACTTTCACAGACAAAACAGAGAAGGAAGTTGCAAGTTAAAAGTTTACCCTGAACTGTGTCTTTAGATTCAGAGCCTGCTTATTCTGTAGAAATAAACCAGCAGAAGGGTCAAACTCATGCAAGTAACAGATCATCATTAAAATGACAAAAATATACTGTAGATCAATTCTGAATTAACACACATTAAAGAGAAAGTTCAATCTGATTAATTAGTGTCCATTAATTCATAATAATTGTAACAAATATAAGTGTCCACTCGTCTTCTTGAGAGTTTCAAGAAGGTGTAACACTGAGAGTTTCAGAGAGATGTGGAGAGGTGTACTTGAAGGTCAAGACAGAGGGCCTGTATCACTACAAATGCATTTTTCTGTCATCTGTGTATGTTTCCCATACACAGACGAAATTCGTCTCTGCATTTAACCCAACCACCACCAGGTGGTGCAGTGAGCAGCCATAGAAAGTGCCCGGGGAGCTGGAGAATTAGGTGTGCACTCATAGACACCCCAAGGTGTGTAGTGGCCGGGGCGCGAACCCGCGTCCTTCGGGTCCCAAGTTGGAAGCCCTGCCACTACACCATCTTGGTTCCTATACACCAGGGGAGCACGCAGAGGGACGACTCGCTGTGCATTTCTTCCAAATTTAACAAGATAACCACCTAAAACAATTATTTGTTTGCTCAACATAAAGGTGTGTCTCAGTTGAACTTTTAACTTAATAAATGCACTTTAATGGTCAAATCAGCTTCATTTTTCTTGGGCGGCACATCGAAATGAAGCTGATTTGATGGTTGCTGCAAGAGAGATGGGCAAAGGTGTAAGTCTATGGAAAGCTGATTGTGTCATTAATAGTCACTTTTACCCAGTGGCGCAAAAAGCCGGTATGCAGTGTATGCAACGCATGGGGGCGCTGCACTACAGGGGGCATCAAAACCCTCTCTAGAAATTTTTTTTTTCTAGTAGGCATTTTCTATATTTAACTGCATGAAATGATCAATAACAGGGGAACAGCACTGATTAGGCGACCCTGTGGCCCTTCACCTCCCCTCTTATCGCTCCCTTCCCACACAGGTGGCTGTGAACACACCCCTAAGAGAACGCACTCAGGCGCATATATTTTTTTATTTTTATCTTGGACAACCACTCGTTGTGCAACAAGATGGAGCAGCAGAAAAAAAAGCTATCCGGGGTGCAAAACAGTGAAAAATATGTGAAAAATAATGTATTTAAAAAGAGGAAAAGATGCAATGATTAGTTAAAATGATTTTATATGTACAGCACTTTGTTGCAGATGTTGTTGTTTTAAAGGGCTTTATAAATAAAGTATTATTATTAAAAATGCTGAGGATCAATACTAATGTCACATGATTCATTTAAAAAGGCACGTTATTATATTACATTACTGCTATTTTGTATCTGCAAGAGTTAAGAGTTACCGGTATTCTGAAATGTTACAAATGTGTTCATTCCTACAAAACAGTTAATAAAATATTTATAAAATACACTGAATTTCAAATGTTACAGATTGAGTTTAACATAAAATAAATAGTGTTTTATGTTTAAATATCAGTTAATAAGTCATCCATTATATACATACTGAGGAACAGCTTCTACCCTGAGGCTGTTAGACTCATGAATAAATAAATAATAAGAATAATCACTGCAAAATATCACATCATGCTGATGCTGATCTGTTTTCTTGTTGCTGTGTTCATCTGTGACCATCTGCTCATACAGACTCATGTTCGTGCTGCTGTTTATAATGATGTTTTTCTACTACATTAGGGCTTAGTGTATTACTAGTTGATGTTTTTCTTAGTTAATTCTAGATGTTATTACTGTTTTTCTCTTGCATTTGTTGTTGGATGTAACTGGGACCCTGTGTACATAATCTCGTTTTCATCACATGTACCACATGCGGTGCAAATGACAATAAAGACTCTCTGACTCTGATTATGCCCCCTTTCTTTGGGACTGGAGCCAATCTCAGCTGCTTTTGTGTGAAGGCAGGGGACACCAGGACAGGTCTCCAGTCTGTCCCAGAGACAGACAAAGAGACAAACAACCATCCACACTCCCAGTCACAGCTAAGAACAATATACAGTTGCACAGAAGAACAGAAAAATGGATTCAAACTGAGGACTCAAGTTCTCAATTGAGAGTTCTAATCACTAATTATCAATAATAATTTATCATATTTACCAAGCTAAATCCTTACTGATAATCATTATGTGGAGTCTTTAATAATACAGATCAGATCAGATGTGATCAGGCAGTCATATATTCATATGTATGTAAATATATTATTATTAATACTATAATTAAAGGTGAGCCGTGCATATTTGTTTGTATCAAACAAGTAGCCCTTCGTGTCTCTCATTCCCACTGAAGTAGCTCTCAGTCTCAAAAAGGTTGGTGACCCCTGCCTTAGAGTATTTTTAACCACGCCTCTGACAGTTGCATCTGCTGAGAGATCATTTAGCTGAAGCTCATCAAAACATACCTTCGTTCAAATATGAGCAATGATCGCTTGTCCCAGTTAGCAGTGATCTCTATTGAAAACAGTGTGGCACGGTCTATTTCATTTGATGTTATACTTGACAAATGGACAAATGCAACGTCACAGAATGTAACAGTTTAAAGGTCCTAAATGATAAAACTGACATGGACTCCAGGCTGTTCAGATTTCATATTTCCGATGCATACAATGTTGAGCACTGATTACCACTACTGTTATATATTTGTACTTTATTAAACTTCTTATTTGTTTATGATTGAAATGATCACCTGATATAATATGTAACATAAAAAAAATCTGTAATATTGCTACTGTATTTTCTAAGTGCATGACTAAGGGAGGAAAGCTGTATGAGGCGGCAGGTAAAAAGAACGGGGGGGGGGGGCGCCGTTGATGTTTTCGCATCCACCTCAAAAATATGTAGTTGCGTCCCTGCTTTTACCTATTACAATGGCATGCCATACTACTCAAGTGCCATTTAGCGGATGAAAATGGTATAGTGTTCAATATTTTCAATGTCAGAATGAATGTAAACAGTCACATCTCAGCCAAAAATTGGTTTATAAATATGGGGGGGATCCATAAATATGTTGCTTTGTTGTAAGTCGCAGGGTATGCAAATTATGCAAAAACCTGTGACTTACAGGCCAGAAAATATGATACATCAAGCAATAAAAAATTGTACAACATCTTTTAATAAAAACTTGATGTGCAATGCGGCAGGCAATATTTATTCCTTAACAAAAATACCAGTTAGCATTTACATAAATGTCTATGAAGCTTATTAATTTACAAAGTAGATTATTTCATTAACATGTCAGATTTGTAGTCAACCCTGACTTCACTCAAGGAATTTATCTCTGATTCTTCAAAATTATGTCATTGTGACAGCTATTTACAGCAGGTAACATACTAACGGCTGATAACAACTCTATAAAAAAACATTTAAAATGATTGAATCGTCTCTTTGAGGAGATAAGCAGCTTTTTATCTGTGCAAACTAGACCCAGAAACCCTTCAAGTCCACTTGTATGTACCGGTACTGTATATTTATCTTTTAAAATGTCTTTAATTTAAGCTGTAAACTGGATTGTTGCAGTCCCACAGTCTTTATAAAGAGGTCAAGCACACATGCTTTCTATCTAGAGATGCACAGCCTGAATTCTACAGGAGCATCACACACACAGTGTTTGTCCAGGTAAACAGTTGCACAGGCCTATTATTTCCTCCATCTCCCACTCTTGTTTACAGTCACTTCAAAAAACAAACAAAAAACAAGAGTAGGCAGAAAGCTCTGCATTTGCTTTTTAAAAACGTTTCACAATTTCATCAGCTGCAATAAAAGCAATGAATCATCAGACTGTGACGTCGTTCCAAAAACAGCACAATCCACGGTGGAGGCAGGAAGTGGTGCACGTGCACACACATGTTCACGTGCTGAACCACACAAAACCACTGCTTTCAACAAGGAACACATCAAACCTGCGACTGATGAACCAGAACATGTCTGAAGACGTGAAGTTAGGACTTCTCTAATAATCTGATGAAGTTCTTGTGTATGAACTGTACAAAAACTGTGGTGAATCAAATTTTAAAAGAAATGCTAAAACTGCTGCCAGTGCCTCATTACGGTCACCATGGTAACAGCACACACCTGTGTCTGTCACTGAAGACACTGAACCCCTCGTTGCCTTCGATGTGTCCCATCGGTGTATGAATGTGATAAAGCTCTGATTATTCTTTATATAAATACAGTAGAGTGCTGGATGAATGGGTAAATGAGAGCACAGATTGTGTTGTGAAGATCTTTGAGTATCTTGATCAGATAGAAAGGCACTTTATAAGTGCAGTGCATTTATCATTGACCATCACAGACATCTACACCTCCAGATGCAGGAAGAGGGCCACCTGCATCATGAAGGACCCCACTCACCCAGCACACACACTTTTTGTCTCGCTCCCCTCAGGCAGGAAGTTGTGTAGCATAGAACCACTAGACTGAGGAACAGCTTCTACCCTGAAGCTGTTAGTCTCATGAATATCTAACCAGGATTAGAACTGTGTGTGTGTGTGTGCGTGTGGGGGGGGGGGGCGGTCAGTAATGCCACTTTAATTGGTGAAATGGGACTTATCTGTGCAGCTGATTATCTCATGTTGCTGTATTCATTCATATCCATCTGATCACCACAGACTCATGTTAAGGCTGCTGTTGCTATGCCTTATTGTTTTACATTATTAGTGTTTAGTGTACATTATATCTTATTTTTGGCATGCCATTTGGCATTTGTTTGGCATAAATCAGTGTATTTCTTAGATCCTTATTTACTGTTTCTTTTTACACTTTGTATTTTTGCTATTTTTGGATGTAACTGGGACCCTGAGTACTGTATATAATTTAGTTCCACCTCATGTACCACACGTGATGAGAATGAGAATAAATTGACTTGAACTTGAACTTGAATGTACCCAGGTCCAACAACGTTCTGACAATTCTGTGATGATGGTACTACCAGACATTTCAATATCAAAACAGGAAGAAAAAAAAATAACAAACCATTTTTATGGTTTTCAACTGTGTGTTTTAGTCCTTAAAGGAGCTTAAACTAAATAACTTGCCATGGTGCTGTTTCCCCCTCACGTTGATAGTAGAGTTTAAATATTCCAGCTTTAAGCCTCCCACAACTGTTTCTGTCAGGTAATGTCTGTTTCAAACCTACAAACTAACATCAACGTCCTCTGTCGCTGAGAGATATGAGTTGTGAATGTTTGTCTGGACTGGAACTGAACAGGTAATGTAAGTAAACCTGAATGTTTTTGGTGCAAGATATTCAAGTGGGCAGGAGTTACACTGTGGAGAAGAACAGAGGTCAGTTTCATTACATTTTGTTTTATTCTTGTTTGAGGTGGCACAGAATGACAGATCTGGAGAGTGGAGATATCTTTTTTTATCCACGGCCAGTTGCAAAGGAGGAACCAGGGGGTGCCCAATGGTGGCCACCATAGATTAATCTTTGGCCACCCCATTTATTTGAGGAAACTATACTTTAGGCCAGGGGTGTCAAACCCACTTACAAAAGGGGGCCAAAATTAATCCCTTTTTTCAAACTAAGGGCCAGTTTCAGAATCTACATTAACTCAAATTAGATACCAAACATATTTTTTTCATTACAGGTTCCTCAGCAAGAGTTTGATTGGTCTCATTTGATGTTCTCTGTTGTACTTTTGACATCACAATCAAAGATTACTGAAAAAAAATTAAAGTGATAAAAGTATTTCACATTTAAAATATCATATTGGGGGGCCAGATAAGATGTCAATGAGGGCCACATTTGGCCTCCGGGCCTTGAGTTTGACACATATGATTTAGGCAGTTGAAAAAAACACTAGAAAGCAAATTTTCTCAAATAATCAGGGAGGCATGTTTACACATGCTGGAGGTCTTCTTGGATTTTAAAGCACCAACCCATTTCAACTGATTTTTCTTACGCCTAGATGCTGCCACACACTAAAATGGATGTTGGTACCTCTTCTATTTTTCAAGTGATCATCCTCACAATGCAGATCGATGGACAGAAGGATGGACATCTGGAGGGCATTTCCCATTCCCCCTTTGCTTTGCCAAAAGTGACAAAAATGGTCATTAGCACTTGTTTAGTGCTGTAAACCCGTACGATAAAACATCTAATTATAGACCTACAAAAGCCCTGATTGTGATAAATGTGCCTAGAAGGCACAGAGTTTTGTCTTTGGTTAACTCACTTTGCATTTTCTAAGTAGATAAATACAGGTGGTCCCCGACTTACGAGTGTATGGACTTACGAGGATCCGACTTTACGAGATTATCATAATTAATAAAAATATGACTTTAAAAAATTTTTTATTTTTATTTTTTTTGTGTTTAAATATTCTTAATTTCATGTGTACAGCACTTTGTTGCAGCTGTGGTCGTTTTAAATGGCTTTATAAATAAAGTATAATTGTTATTTTTATGTTTTATTTCAATTTTTAGTGTACTCTGTACTGTATTAGCGATTGCTCCCAAATTCCCCCCGCCTGAAATATAACGAGCAGACCTAAGGCGATTGCTCCCGCCACCCTGCCGCCTGACAGGCAACGAGCGGACCTACCAATCCGACATACCGGGAGCTGGCCGACATGCTGGGAAGCTGCTGGCTTTTTAGGACCGTGCGTGCGATCAGAGGTTGCCTCATACGGATAAATGAGCTGGAAACTCTCTGTGAACTTTGTGGATGTGTCTGTTGTGGAGCAACCGCCGCGATCCTCCGCGATCGCTCTTAAAAAGCGCCGTGCGACAACATTAGCTCATCAGCTAAGCTAAGGCTAGGCTAAATGCTAAGCGGACCCCCACCAGAACCAGACCGAACCGGCGGCCGGGAGCTCGCCTCGATGTCCGCCTAGCAGACGAAGATGTTGGATGGACATTCAGCTAACGTGGAGAAGCAGCTCCGACAGCCTTTTTTGGATGGATGGACTCGTTAGCACGACGCTAATGAGTGCAGGCCTAATGGCGGTGGCAACAGCTCACGCGGTCAGCTTGTTTTGGATGAACGAACACTGCGGAGAAATGGCTTTCGGTAAGTTTATGGCTTCAAATGTATGGACTTAACAAGCTAACAGTCCTTCCTCTAAACAGTTTGGACCGCGTTAGAGCAGCAGAATGTATGGAGCCCCAACGTGATCGGACGTGCTAACAGACGAGACAAGCTTGATCAGCTCAAAGTAAGAAATTATATTTTTATTTATCCGTTTTGTACTGTGCAGTACAGTATGCTGTTTCTGTGATGAAAATAACTTTTTAAAAGTATAGCTGCAGTGCACGGGTGTGCACCGCAGCGTTAGAGTCTTTTTTTCCTATTTACGAGCGCTGTTCCGGTTTTACGAGATAGCACGTGCGTTGTCAGACTTACGAGTTTTTCATCTTACGAGATACTCGTTGTAACGGAACTCGCTCGTAAGTCGGGGACCGCCTGTACTGTATCAAGTTTTCTTTTCAGGTGTTAAAACTCCTTACAAACTTGTAAAACCACCAAAATCCTTTTGTGTATTTATTTCCTAATGTATTTACTCAGTTCATACACACAACACTCCATCTGCAGCCGGTTAACTTGGGCTTCTTTTCTGCCTTCTGCCCAGCGTGGAGAGTTGGCTCATCTGTGCATCATACATCACACAGATGATACAGCACAGGAAACTGATAAGGACGGTCACAGGTGATAATCTTCTTGTTTATGTCTCTGGCAGTCCTACAACTGCTGTCGTCAGCTCCACTGGTTTAGTACATGTGTCAAACTGTAATCTACGTAATGAAAACACTCCCACGTACAAAGACATGTAATATTTGGCAACAAGATGTACTGATATCAGGAGTGTCCCTCACCCAATATTAGATCCTTAATGTGCAGTTATAACTGTTGTTGTTTGGCTGCAGGAGGTGAATTTATGAGCTGGTCTTGTGGACTTTTCCCTGCAAGGAAGTAAATAAACAGTAAGACTCATCAGGTTTCAGAAGTGACAATGCAGGTCACACTGACAAACGTTTTCTCATTTCATAAAGAGTGTTCATTTAGAGTAACTCCAGATTGTTGTCCAAGTGATGCTAACAGAAAAGTACTGGAACAGGACAGTATAATTTACATAATACTGATAAACAAAGTAATTATCTCTATAAAAAGTTAACAGTGCTAGGACTCTCTGCAAACTTGAGGACCACTCCAAGATATTCTCCAGGACCTATGGGACATTAGATCTTAGCTGGATTGCATCAAAATGTGAGGTTTTAACGGAATACCCAGAATGGACCGAATTGAAAAATAAACGGTTTATTTACAGTGGGATTATTCAATAATGTTCACGGAGAGGGACTGGAACCCTGGGGAATAAGGAGAAGGTTCAGTATGGTAACTCGAGGTATGATGAGCAATGATGATATATTTCTAGGTGGTTATAGACTGTTGATGGAGCAGGGGATCCAGTGGTTCCACTGAGTAAAGGAAGACGTCTGAGGAGAGTCCCAGGTTGGGGTAGGCAAGTGGTTGGAAGGTGAGGAGACAGCTGAGGAGGTCACAAGGAAGCTCAAGTTCATACAGAAGGAGTCCAGGAACTGCAGCAGAAGTAAATACAAACACGTAAGAAAGAACACAAGGTAAGTTTATTTATTTCAAGATATTACAAAGTGGCCAGAAACACAATGAGGTTAGGCATGTAATGATCCAGTGGTGAAGGGAGGTCTTCTGCAGCCTTGTACTCCTGTAGCTCATCAAGGAGATGGTCCACAGGTTTGACTTGTTTGTGCCATATTGTGACTTCAGAATACTGAGAGAACTGAACTCCCACACAAAGTTGTAAAATGTTCCTCACTTTTTACAAACTTCTTGACGATACGATAAAACAGGTTTTTCCTGTCATTTCCAAAGTCTTTGAGAGTTTTTAATTCTGCACCCTTAGACCAAATTGTCACTGGGCTGAAACTGTTTGATTGCAAAGGAGTCTCCAAAATGTCTCAAAATGTTGGTGGGGGTTCTCACTGTTCTTCCATCAGCGGCGCTCATCCTGGTCACATGAATTTTGAAACTGTTCAAAAGATTTGTATGATTGATGTTTTTCTCAAAACAGTTACAAAGTTGAAGGGGGCCTCTTAAACCCGTTTTGAACCCTTCTCACTTTAGTTTCTGTAACTGTCGAGCACTAAAGCTTTATTTTGATATTTGCATCGCTTGTATCCATGACCTTGTCCTGGTCCAATCCTTGACATGAGGTCAGTGAGACCAGTTCTGCTCATCATTCAGTGTGAAGGGTACTTACATATGGTATATACTAGGGATGCACAATATTATCGGCATGGTATCGGACAATATTAGCGTTAAAGTTCAATAATGGATATCGGCCATTCCATTAAAATAACTCACTGATATAAAAGGCAGTGTTTTTGCCTGCAGCGGCAGTACAACATGATGACGTCACGTGCGTCTACCTGATCTCACGGCGGAGACAAAAATTCAAAATGTCGGCGGTGTGGAAGTTTTATTTTTCGTTGGTGAAGATGTCGGATTCTGAAGATTTATGGACTACACTGAGCCTCACTACATCTTCCCCAGTTGGAGATATTTTTCCGACGTAACATTACCCAAGTTACAAGCCGTCTTTTCCGACGTCACTGAGAAGCTAATAGCTGATAGCACGACTTGTTGGGTGAGTTTTACCACAGACATTTGGACGTCGTGTTAGCCCCATTAGCATGATTAGTCTTACGGCACAATGGATAGACAAAAACTTTGAACTTAAAAAGTCTGTCCTTCATGCACAGGAGTGCAGAGGATCCACACTGCAGCTAGGAACCTGGAACAAGCCTCCACAAGTGAGACAGCATCACAGGTGACTAATGCTAATAAATAACATTTAATACTTTTCATTTAATATAAGTTAAAGTGCTATGCATATCATATGGCTGTTACTGAATATATGTCACCAGCTCTTACAGCTGTTGCACAATTTTTGTAGCAAATAAGCCTAAATACTGTAAGAGGGCTAGGTTCTGATGAAGGAATATAATATAAAATATCGGCATCGGTTGTCGGTCATATAAGTTTTAACATATTGGCATATCTGATATTGGCCAAAAATCAAATGTCGTGCATCCCTAATACTTTGTACATATGCATGGTTTAAAAAAAGACTGCCTCTAAAATATATTTTGAGAATCTTCACCAGCATATGCCTCTAAAATCTTTATTAACAAAAGCAAAAAGCATACGAACAAAGGAAGTAAACAGAAGACTGTACAAACATAAACCTATCCTGAGATGCTTGGCAGTCACAAAGATAACAACAAAAATCTAACATAGAACTCATAAAACCACAGAGTATAGATTACTACATGTGAACAAACGAGAAGCACAACAGATGGTGAGAAGTCCATCAGAGACTAAATCTGGGAATTCTTTCTTTTATTATTGTGTTAGGTTTCCTTTCCACTATAAACGTTCTCCTTTCCGTCCGTCTCCCATCCTGTCGTTTCAGTGCTAATGAGGCGAGCTGCCATCAACGTGTGTGTCAACAACAAGTTGCCATGTCCGCAAATCGATACAGCTGATGGTTCCCGCGTGACTGTAGCGGCCAGACTGGGAAATGACAACCAGGATCATGTGAGATCATTAACTGTGGAACAAAGTTTTAAAAAGGCATGAAATAAAAACATTCAAAAAGTGGCACGTTCATCAAATGTGTGGCGTCAACAGAGGATTTCGTCATGAACTATAATTGGAGGGAAGTTGTCACCACAAACCTTGTTAAAAATGACACCAGGTTTATATTTTGACATGTTGCATTAAGTATCCCCATTAAATACTTTATGAGACTCCTACCATTACTGACCACTGAATACATCCTCCCATTAAAAATGAAAGTGACAGAGGACAAGGATTATTCTTCCTTCTCTTTTCCCAATTTATCTCTGGGAAATATGCGTCACCTCTCCATGGGCGATTCTTCAGTCCGTCCAGCAGATTAACATGCTTTTCTAATTTATTAGTGACGTCATGAGTCTGACAGAGACTGATGGAGGCTGCTGCTGGAATGGCTTTAAGTTTAGATGCAAGTCTGGAAGCAGAACGAGTGACGAGAGCACGAGTGCTTCATTATGGAGAACACTGAAGGAAAATTCCACGTTTCTCTGGATCTCATTCATCAGTTCATCAGTTTATTCAGTCACATCCTGGCTTTTTCCACTCCTTCCCTCACCCTGTATATCTTTCACTCGCTCACACTCATGTTGCTGATGTAGAGGCACCACCTGCTCCATCAGCCCTTCACTCGTTAAGTCAATGTATTAATTAACAACTGCACTATTATTACCTCACCCTCTCTATTTACGCTTAAACTTTGTTGATCAACATTAAACTTTTTCAGTTTTTGCACCAAAGTGCTTTACAATGATAAAATATGCTGATGTAATAAGATTTTTTTAATCAACACGTATTTAAAGAATATCATGTAAACGTTAAGATTTGCGAAGAAGTTCTAAAGTTCCATCATCGATCAACTTTATACTTTAAAACACAAAAATAATCTCAGACTTACCTTTATAATAATCTCAGCTAACAAATGTTTGGTGTTTTTTTGTATGAACGGAACCAGAAAGAGATCCAAGTTCAAATAAAATGTTAATCAGTAATAATGAATCACTCTGCTGTACAGTACACTTGCAATAATATGTCTGAATGATAATATTGCATTATTGTTAAATTGCGTATTTGGTCAGATGACTTGTTTATAACTCAAATAAATCTAGGCCTTGGACTTGACTTGAGACTAAGGCCTTGCACAGAGGGCTGAGTGAGCAATAACAGCATTGTGTACTAGCAATAACAGCATTGCTATTGCTAGTATCATTCAGCCCTCTGTGAATAGCAAACAACCATCAGGGTGCTAACGATCCATCGTTAGGCTGACGGTCCTCCTTGATCATGTGAGCAGCTGGTTTCGGCTGTCATCAGCCAACTGGTTGTGTAACACTGTGAGAGGGTGCTATTTATAAGACTGAGCTGAACACAGCACCTCAGACTGAGGAAGTCTTTCAGACGAAAGACGAAACGTTTCTACAATTCTTTTGCTTTGTTTTGTTTTGTTTTTTGAATGTCCAGAGGACCAGACTTAGCTTTTTTAGATTTTTCTACCTGGATTATTGAGCATGCATCAGGGTACTCATTTTCCTTCTTAACTCTTAATGAATTCTGCAGCCACCAATGTTTGAGCTGTTGATTTATGAATTATGATGTGCAACCTTAAATTAACAGTAGTTTTCTTGTTCTTGTCGATGTCAGTGTGAATGCCCAGTTCTGTAATAATGATTACTGAGGTCATTCAGACCGTTGGTACAGTTGCTGTTTGTTAATAATAAACTTTATTTGTATAGCACCTTCCTACAATGCCTTGCATTGACCAAGGTGCTTAACAGGACAGAAAATATAAAAACCGGTACAATAAATCAGTGAAAATAAAATAAAAGCAACAGCAATAAAAGGAGGCAATGGAAATAAAAATGCTACATACTAAAATACCAAAAGTAATAAAAGTTACACACTGAAAGCTTTTTTGAACAAGTGGGTCTTCAGTCTGGTTTTGAACAGAGTCAGATCAGAGGTGGCACGCAGCTCAAGGGGGAGGCTGTTCCAGGCTTTTGGGCCGGCAACAGAAAAGGACCGGTCTCCCCATTGTTTGTACCTTGAGCGAGGCACCTCCAGCAGGTGTTGACTGGCAGATCGTAAAGCTCTGCTGGGCTGATGGACTTTCAAAAGTTCTGAGATGTAGAGAGGTGCGAGTCCATTCAGAGCTTTGAAAACAAACAGCAGCAGCTTGAACTGTATCCTGAACTGAACCGGGAGCCAGTGTAAAGAGGACAGGACAGGAGTGATGTGTTCATATTTTCGTGTGTTGGTCAAAAAGCGGGCGGCAGAGTTCTGTACAAGCTGTAAACGGGAGATGGAAGATTGATTAATTCCAACATACAAAGCATTACAATAGTCAAGTCTGGAGGTCACAAAGGCATGGATGGCCTTCTCCAGATCACTACGGCTGAGGAGTGACTTTACTTTAGAGAGCAGACGGAGCTGAAAGAAGCTGGTCTTGACAACAGAACTGATCTGTTTATCAAGCTTTAAGTTGGAGTCAAGCTGCACTCCAAGATTTCTGACCACCGGGTTGAAGTGGGGGAGGGGAAAACCGAAACTGGGACTGGGAAGGATGTTGCTGGTGTCACCGGGTGCACCAAATAAAATGCATTCGGTTTTATCAGTGTTTAGGTGGAGAAAGTTTTGAGAGAGCCAGTGCTTAATGTCATTTAAGCAGTTGACAAGAGTGTTTGAACTGGGTGAGGGGTTGGGAGTGACCAGCAGATAGATTTGTAGGTCGTCTGCATACATATGAAAAGACAGATTATGGCGTGCAATGATTGATCCTAATGGCAACATGTAGAGAGAAAAGAGAACTGGCCCCAGAATGGATCCCTGTGGTACGCCAGAGGTCAGAGGGGTTGATGAAGAGGAGGAGAGATCACCTATCATGACAGAAAAAGTTCTCCCGGTAAGGTAAGATCTGAACCACTCAAGCACAGCTCCCTGGAGGCCAACCTGCTGAGACAAACAGTTGATTAGCACCTGATGGTCAACTGTGTCAAAAGCTGCTGAAAGGTCTAACATCACCAGCAGAACAGTTTTTTTTTGCATCCAAGGACAAAAGAATGTCATTCTGTACTTTGAGCAGTGCTGATTCAGTACTGTGACGGGCTCTGAAACCACACTGAAATTTTTCAAACAGGTTGTTGTGTTCTAGAAAAGATTGAAGTTGAATAAAAACAATCTTTTCTAGGACCTTCGATAAAAATGACAGATGGGAAACTGGCCTGAAATTAGAGAGAGCTGTAGGATCCAAGCCTGGTTTTTTGAGAAGGGGCCTGACCACAGCATGTTTAAAAGCAGATGGCACAAAACCTGAAGTTAGACAGCTGTTAATGAATGACAAAACACAAGGACCAATTACATCAAAGGACTGTTTGAACATTTTTGAGGGAATGATGTCCAGAGAACAGTTTGTTGGTTTCATCTGTTGAACCACCTTGATGAGGGGAGGCAGTGAAACCAGGTCGAACTGGTCAAAAACAGCAGTGGTTGTTGCAGACGTACATGATTGGACAGTGTTTGATGGGCTGACAATGTTCTGCCTGATAGAGTCAATTTTGTTGACAAAGTAGCTCTGAAAGTCGTCACAGGTAGACTGAGTGGCAGTTTTCAGAACATTGACAGATGGATTGATGACAGACTGAATTGTACTAAATAGCATCCTCGGCCGGTTGGAGCTGGTGGAGATTAAATTGGAGAGGTATTGTGACTTGGCCTGCTTAAAAGCATTTTGGTAATCACAGAGACAGTCTCTCAGTATTCCCTGGGACACATGAAGCCGGTCCCGCCTCCATTTGCGCTCAGCTTTCCTGCAGCGTTGTCGAAGAGCCCGCGTTGTTTCGTTGAGCCATGGAGGTGGTTTGATCTTTGAAGAAGCCTGTTTGAGAGGAGCGATGGAGTCCAAGATCGTTGTGCAGGTGTGATGGAAGGAGGTGATGAATTCCTCTGGATGTAGAGATGGGTCCAGGCTGACAGCAGAGTATAAGTCAGTGCTCTTAAAGGCATCAGTGAACTGACTTTGAGTGGATGGGGTGATGGAGCGGCAGAGATGTGCTAGGAGAACAGCCTTCGGTGCAGGAGGGGTGAAAATTTCAAATAAGATAGGGAAGTGGTCCGAAATACAGGTGTCCAGAATCTCTACAGCAGATATATGAAGGCCGTGTGAGATAATTAAATCCAGTGTATGGCCCTGATTGTGCGTAGCTCCTGACACAGACCGTGACAGGTTAAAAGAGTACAGAAGGTCATGAAACTCACATCCAAGTTGATTACTTGGGTTGCAGATATGGGCGTTGAAATCTCCACAAAAAAGCAGGGTGTCAAATTTTGGCAGCAATTCAGCCAGTAGTTTTGAAAACTCACTGAGGAAGTCCTTATTATATTGTGGTGGGCGATAGATAAGCCCACACAGCAGAGGTTTTGCAGATTCCAGCACAAACAGCATGATCTCAAAGCTGCTGTAGGTTTTAGGGGGTAACGAGCAGCACTTGAACGCATCGCTGAACACAGCAGCCAGGCCACCCCCCCGGCCGGACCCGCGCGGTGCGTTCAGGTAGGAGCAGCCAAGTGGAAGGAGCTCAGAGAAGCAACTGTTGTCCTCTGGTTTCTGCCAGGTTTCAGTCATGAGAAACAGATCCAGATGATGAGTGGAGATCAAATCACTTAATATAAAAGTTTTATTAGTGATTGATCGGGCGTTAAACAGTGTAGCACGTACTGGAACACAGCCAATTATGTCATCCGTAGCTCGAGCGAGCGGGCGGAGGTTCTGTTTAACGCAGTCTCGCCTCTGGGTCTTCACCGGGGGACAAGATGGATACTGATCGCTGACATCATGATTGACAGCAACAAGGCAGCGATGGCGATGGATCAAGGAACGATGGACATCAAAGACGCTGAATTCAGGAGGTAAGTCAGCCATAGCCGTGCTGTGAGAGGAGAGATACTTTTTGAATCTCACAAGGACTCCCGCTCGCCTTCCGCGTCTTCTGCGGCGCTTGTTGCGTGGCAATGTGCTGGCGTTGCAGTGTAGGTAGGCAGAGATGGACGCCAGGAAAGATGGAGGTGGTGGAGGCTTAGAATGTCCATATTTGCCAGTAGTCAGTGCGTTGATTAGCGAGTCTTGGATACTTAGAAGAGTTGAGCGATCATAGACCAGAAGCGAGGATGCATCGTTGATGAAAAAAAGGCAGAACGCGAACAACATTAAAAAGGTCAGGAGAGGTGGTAGACTGTGTGCCGTAAACAAAGGCACCATCTTGGAAATACCTACACTATAAATATCTGCAAATAAATGCACTGTTTGTTGGTTTGGTAGATCCTGCAAATAGTTCATAAATAACATGATCACACAGATCATATTATATATTTACTATTTGCATGTGCTATCTTTGAAATTAAATATGTTTGTTCAGAAACCATCAAGGAATAAGGTTTTAACTAAACAATACACATTTTATTTATTATTCTCCCACTGATCTTAGCTATGTAAAGCCTGAAGATAATCTGAAACTAACACATAAAAATACTCAAAGACAGGAGGCTAACTATCTAAACTGCAATGACCCAACTGATTGTCCAGGAAATTAGTTAGGAAACACGCTGAAAGTGTTGGATAAAAATATCCTCTATTTATTTTACTCACTCAAAGAAGCCACACTCGATAAGAAACGCCTTTTAACCGGTTTTACTTGCAAAGACAGATTTTCACAACAGGTTATACAGGAAGTGCACATGGAGCCCAGTCATTAGACTCTGCCACGGGCAGTGTGTGAAGCTTGTTTTTATATGCTTATCAGCTCTCCCAGCTCACAGACAGACTCGGAGGCGGCTTTGGACTGTCAGCTGCACCTGCAGTATCGCATCAGCTCCTCATCCCACTCACTCTGCTAACTCAAACGTCTGGTTCATGGGCAGTTAGTGATTGTTGATGAGTGTTTATGTATTTTGCATAAAGTGCTGATTGAGGCTAAATTTCTGCAGTAGCTTCGGATGTTATCAGTCCATTAAATGGACATTATTAATTGTTATCATCCCCATGGGTAGCATTCAGACTGTTCCCTCCTGTCTCCTAGTATGTTTAAAGTTGTGTTTTTATCTGTGATAATATGCAGCGCGGCTCAAGTGTAAAACTGAAAGTGTATTTTAGTTAGCTTCAACCCTTTTCCTAAACCTAACCTTACACCTTACACCTGACCCAGACCACTGACCCTAAACTTAACCCCCAGACCATTCTAAAACGTAACCCCCAGACCCTTGACTCATAATCTAACCACGCGACCATATTATCAGTGATACGAACGTACCTTTACTAGGAGGTAGAGGAAGGGCAGTCTGAACGCTACGTAGCAGGTGAATTTCTGCAGGGCAGGAATGTAGGAAGCTGATGTCTCAAGGCTTCTCATCAAAAGCTGAATACAAGATAATATAATGTAATTATATGATTGCCGTATTCTCCGACCTATAAGTCACACCTTTTTGCCTACATTTCTAAGCCCTGCGATTTATAGGCCGGTGCGACTTGTACGTGGATTTTTCGTTTTTTTTTTCACTTTGGTCAAAAAAAATGATCACTTAATTTAACGGTTTTTAACCGTCAAAGTGCATTTATCAAGAAAAGTTAAACTGAGACACACTTTTACTGTAATGTCAGCTAACAAAAATATATATTTTTATGTGTTTATCTTTAAAGATCAAAGAGATGCAGGTCTGTTTGCTGCACTGCAGGCCTGTTGTTGCTGCGCATGCTCGTTTTGTGCCGTGAGGTGCGACTTATACGTGGATTTTTCGGTTTTTGCGACTTATAGGCCGGAGAATACGGTATATTATATTATAATAAATATAATTATATTCAGTGTAACAGGACAGAAACACAAAGACCTGAACACAACTACCAGTATTCCCAAGGGCACAATGAGCACCTGCGAAAAGATGAATATTTTTGTATATTTTCAAATATTTATTTTAAATGTCTCATATTATTCTGTGTATGTTGCTAATGTTAAAAACTTCAAAACATGGTGACAAATATGTATGTCGGTTTTGAAAAGGTAAGCCAGCACAGAGTAACCCTAAACCTGCACTGTTTGTACTTTTTCATTCATTCAACCTTTATTTAGTCAGGTAAATCTCTTACTGACCAACACTGATCACATGGGCTTGTTAAAAATAAATAAAAAATGATCCATTCATAAATTTTTCTGATCTGCTTCTCCTTTCCAGGTCATGAGATGAAACAAAACAAAAAAACAAACAACAAAATAAATAAATACATTTAAAAAAGGAGAGGAAAAATGCTTAATTTGTCAATTTAAATAATATCACAGATTTCCATAAGGCAATGAATAAATTCAAAATGCTGACACAGGAACTAACAGAAACAGGAAAGGCTAACGTTCATTTATTAAATGAAGTCGAAGACGCAAATTCAACAATGGCAGGACTCACAGCTGCATCGAATCACTCATCAACTGTCCACCTGGATACAGCTGCATCGAATCACTCATCAACTGTCCACCTGGATATAAGGCGCCCTTTCCTCAGCTCTTCCTGTTTGCCCGTTGCCAGTCTAGTCGCCTCCCTCCACCTCCCCGTCTCCTCCCGGGGTTTCTGGTTCCTCGGTTCTCCCCTGTTCTTCGTCCCGCCTCCGCCGCCTGGGGTTGTCCTGCTCGCCTTCGTCTTGGTCCTGCTGCTGTGTGCGTTCCTGCTTCCTGTTCCCTGCGACCCAGCCGGTCATGGCAGATGGCCGCTTGTCCTGAGCCTGGTTCTGCTGGAGGTTTCTTCCTCTCGAGGGAGTTTTTCCTTCCCACTGTCGCTTCGTGCTTGCTCAGGATGGAGGTTCTGCGCTGGTGTTCGTCTCAGGGTTGTCCGGAGCCGTCGGCCGCTGGCTGGCCGTCATTCACGTACCGGTGGGATGGATTGGACGTCTGCGATCCCTTCTCCACCACCGGGTTCGGGTCCCGGGGGGTAGATATCCATAATCTATCTCCCTATGCCGGACATTCAAGCTCTCAGCAGTCCGGCATGCATGCCCTCCGCCGGGGCCCGAGCGCCAAAGAAACCTTAATCAATAAAACATTTTAATTGTGTTCTCTCTCTCGTTTTGTGAGTCTCTTCAGGTTTAAATGTGCAAAACATGAATAGGTAAATAGCACATGTGGTGTTTTCACAGGTCAGAAGATTAATTTTTGAAATTTATTTAGCAGAATACAACACGTGGATGTATGAACGTCATTATTTGTGAGTTCCATTCTATCTTCCAGAGAAGGAGCATTGATGCCCAAAGTGATGAGGATGGTCCGGGTGGAGAGTGGGCAGGCAGGTGAGCTACAGACGACTATGGCTCCTTTAAGGGAAAGGTTCAGCGTCATGGGATTCCTTTTACAGCAGAGATCCAAGTCTTCAAGAAACAAGAACATAAGAAGGAATTAACGGTCCAGCTGCCTTCACACCAGAGGAGGAACAAGTTGACGGTTGGAGCGTTGGATGGTGGACTGAGTCACTCTTAAGTAACAGTCGATTGATGAAGGCAGCAGGAGAGACAGCGGAAACAGGATGTGAGTTGAAACTTGGAAGTGAGAACCAGAGGTGGAACCAGTCCACAGCTCCACCTGGAGGGCTGAAAGGCAGGACAAGTTCCAGGAGCTGACTCGGTTCCTGACACAAACCAGGGAAGGTTTTTATTATTTTCAGTGGGGGAGTGGTGGCGCAGTGGTTAGAGACGGTGGACCTCTGATCGGAAGATCGTCGGTTCAAGCCCTGGTACCGACATCATCCAAATATGTGAGTGGAAAAGGTGAAACACCCACACCTGCCTCCACCCCCATTCACCTGGGCCCCTGAGCAAGGCCCTCAACCCCCACCATCTGCTCCCTAACAGGTCTCTCTTGAAAATGAGTTCTCATGGCTCAATGAGACTACCTGGATAAATAAAGTGTAAATGAAAATGAAAAAAAAATGCTGTGGCCAACATTGGCAATAAATAAACCCTGAATTCATCACTTGTTTCCTTTATAACATAAATCGATTTTCCCCATAGCAACCTTCAAGCACAAAAAGTATCTATTTTTACTACTCCAAGACCACTGAAGCACAGAAACTGCAGATTTTATAGGTCAGCTATTTTGGGATAATGATCATGTTTGACTGTTAGACATGTTATTTTATCAGTAAGCCTTGTTTCAGGTGTCATCCATTACTGTATAATCTAAATGCCATCCCAATATGAAGTGTATATTTCCGGTCTGTGAACTAGCAGACACAAACAGGCATAAGCCACATTATTAACCCTTAAATCCCAGTATTAGCATACTAACACAAGCTCAAAGCCCCCAATAGAAGTTAATATGAGCAAAGAAATCCCATAATACCACATATCCATCTATCCATTATCTTTACCCACTTCTTCCTTTTTGGGTCGTGGGGGACACTGGTGCCCACGTCCAGCAGTCACTGTGCAAGTGACACTGGACAGGTCTCCAGTCCATCAGAGGGACACATAGAGACAAATGAGACAAACAATCATTCACTCTCTCACTCACACCTAAGGAATATTCAGAGTTACCAATCAGTCTAACATGCAAGTTTTTGGTCTGTGGGAGGAAACCGGAGTACCTGGAGAAAACCCACAAATGCACGGAGCGAACATGCAACTCCACCCAGAACGTCCTCTGGCTGGGATTCAATCCAGCAACCTTCTTATAGAGACGTGACAGCTGTGCCACTGAGACACTGGGCTGCCTGTACAATTAAATTTCTCCCCAGCTGTATATATTTGAGTCCTAAGACAAACATGTGATGAAGAACTGGAGGGTGTTAGTTTTGGAAAGAGCTGAGGACTGTTTTAAAAGTCAAGTTCAACATATCTCGACTTTCTTTCTGTAGCCTGATTTGACTAAATCTAAAAACTCCACTAAAAGAAAACATGGTCACAAAGTGTGAGTTTAAAAATATACCAGACTTGCATGTAACAATGCACAAGCTCAGTGGTGCTGCACACATTTTTAGCAGAAGCAGAACTGCAAATACTTTACAAACATACTGATGCATGCTCGATAATATTAAAATGCAGATTTACAACATAACATCATATTGCAAGTATCTGACAGAAATATCAGTTTAACAATAAATATAAATTGAGGGTGAAGGAAAATACACACGTTTAGAAGTTCTATATGTTAATCTCATTTAATCATATACAGTAGTGTATTCGATTCAAATGAGATTAACATATAGAACTTCTAAACGTGTGTATTTTCCTTCAAGGGTTAATCTCTATGGGTTTGAAATCAAACAGAAAAACGAATGCAAATCCTCTGAGAACTAGTGAATACAACGGAGGGAAAAGTGTGCTACAGACATACAAAAGAAAGTACTGCTAGAACATCACCAAAGATTATTATGCAGCATCTTGGCTCTCGGGCGGGGGTGGACATTGTGTTCTCAGAGGAAACAGCACGTAGTGGGACTAAAGAGCAGGAGCAGAATCTGCCTTTTAAAACATGCACAGTGAAACTAAAATAACTTTAATATACCTGTAATACTACCAAAGGAGAATCAGCAAAGCAGTTCTGTGAAGAGCTTTAGGCCTTCAAAACCTCTGGTTTAGTTGGTGAGACAGGATTCCCTGCAGAAACAAAAAACTCAGGTACAGAAAAAACTATTCAGTTCAGCAGCTTATATTTCCAGGAAACGAAAGTTAAGAATGTAACTACGGTTCTATGAATCCCGGATGACCGCCAGAGCTTCTCTGTCACTCAGAATCCTTGATTTATGCGAGAAGATTCTGTAGGACTGAATTAACGAATAACGCTAGGCTATGCAGCCTCTTGATTGCTTATCAGGTCACACCTGTGTGACATCGTTGATATGATTACTCGAACAGCGCATGTGCGAAGGGAATATTCCGTGCTTTCAGCACTGCCCTCTGGCGGTCAGGAGGGATGAAATAGAACTACTGTTATTGTGGAACAGAGTTACCGTATTTTTCGGACTGTAGGTCACACCTGAATATAGGTCGCATTGTCCAATTATTGCCAAAGAATTGGAAAAATCCATATATAGGTTGCACCTGAATATAGGTCGCACCTACGTAAAAATGTGGACCGTGTTTAGCTCTGCTGCAAATGTCTCTTCCACAGGAGCGCACAGCAAGGCTTTTAAGAAGATTAACACTTAAAAACAATTAATTGTTTGATAAAAATTATAGCAAATATGTGTCTGAGCTGAACTTTTCTTTAATAAATGAATAATTTTAGCAGGATAAACACCTAAAAATATATATTTGTTAGCTGACATTATTGTAAGAGTGTGTCTCTGTTTAATTTTTGTTAATAAATGATTACAAATCAGCTTATTTTATAAAAAGCCATATATAGGTCGCACATGACTACAGGTTGCAGGGCATGAAAAAATGATAAAAAGCTGCGACCTATAGTCCGGAAAATACGGTATGAGAAAATATCTGTCTGAAAAACTAACAACTTTAGGAAAACAAGTATAAATTACTAAAAAGTTGTGTTTTGTTCATATAAAGCCCATGTAGCTATCATTGTACGTCAGAGAAAAGTGTGATCTCTGTTTAGCTGTCATGTTGTATGGTGCAGATCCTTGGTGTGTTGGGCTGTTGTGTGATTCCTGTTAATGTCATAAGATCTGAATACCCAGAGCGAAAGGGAACTGAGAATGAACACTCGACACAGTTCAATGCAGTGTATTTATTTACAGTGGCACTACAGGAACTACATTGCTATAAAAAAAAGTCATTCTAAAATTGCACTTTTACATTGCACATTTCATTAAACTTGGCTGCAAGAATAGTCTTCCTTAAAACTTTAATTTTCCAGAGTAAACATATAGTGAAAAATGCAAAAGCAGAACTCCATGTTCAGACAAAACATGTTGCCATTTCCACAGTACATTACAAAAAAATCATCACAGTAACTTTATTTCCTCTCCTCTCTCCTCTGGTCACTTAGTGAACATATGTTTGCATCAGAATCAGAATCAGAAAAAGCTTTATTATCATTGCTCCGTAGTACAGTAGAGTGAGATTATGTTCGTACAGTCGTCCGAAAGATGGGCGGAGTGCACGTTGCTGCTGCTCCTAAGAGCATGGCTTCTTAGTGTTTTTAGATAGGAAAAGCCATGAGGACAGGATAGTAATATTACAAACCTTGTCCTTTTCTGGACACAATTTACGACATCAAAAACTCTCCCAGCAAACATATTTATAGACACATTACACGTGCATTTGACAACAAGATGGTGAGATTTGTCCATGAAGCACTTCCAGATAACACCATAGTCCTGACAAGATGTTGGTGTCAGCCTGTACAGCTCTGATAAGCGTTCACAGAAGTTCTCGGGGGAGGGAAGTGTTGCAGATAGAGCAGAGCCTTTCTTAGTTTACACATATCCAAGGATTCGGAGGATGTGTAAATAGAAGCTCCGTTACACAAGGCAGAGGGCAAATAAGAAGGAGGGAGATGGGAGAGGGAAGAAAAGCGTCCATCTTGATCGAGAGTAAAGCCCCCAGTATACTCCCGTGTCCTGTCAGCTGCGCGGAAACTGTGCGCACTGTCCACAGAGGGTTGAGACTTCATGCTCGAGCGTCCAACCTGAGCGGCTGCAGAGCAGCTCTGCAGACAAGGGGCGTTTACCTTCAGGACAAATTAAGGTCACCGATTGGTCATTTGCTGACACGCTTATTGAATTGATTGACAGGTCGGAAAAAAAAGAGTGATAGCTGGCAGCCTCAGCCGCAGCGGTGTTCTGTGTTTCTATGTTGTTAATAAAAAGATCTTGTAAAAAATTTAAATAAATAAAAAACAGGGAGCGCTGGCCCTGCAGCCCACACCCACCAGGAAATCACCTGACCCTCCCGCAGCCACGCTGGACCTGATTTTAATGCGCACGTGACAAATTCCTTCATTTCTCACAATTTCAGTCATGGCATCAATAAAAGAGGAAGAGATTGCTTGCCTTTTGGCAAAAAAAGAAAAAAGAAAAGAAAAGGCCAGATCAGGAATGAAGAAGGGGAATTTAATACATTGGTGTTGCATACCAAACAGTCCGTCGCCGGGCAGTTTATTGTGCGACCCCGCGGACCTCCCTCTCAAGGATAGCCTCCAGGTGACGAAGGGCGTCTCAGGATGTTCCTTAAAGAAGGAGTTTATGAGACCCAGGTCTAAAACAAATGATCTGGGTATTTCTTAATTTACCCTTTATTTATACAGGTAGTCTCATTGAGCCACGATAACTCATTTTCAAGAGAGACCTGTTAGGGAGCAGATGGTGGGGGTTAAGGGCCTTGCTCCATGTATCCTGTTGGGCAGCACGGTGGCACAACTGGTAGAGCTGCTGCCTCTCAGCGAGAAGGTTGCCGGTTCAAATCCCGGTCCGGGGCCTTTCTGGGTGGAGTTTGCATGTTCTCCCCGTGCATGCGTGGGTTTCCTCCGGGTACTCCGGTTTCCTCCCACAGACCAAAAAACATGCTTGTTAGGCTGATTGGTGACTCTAAATTGACCCTAGGTGTGAGTGTGAGAGTGGATGGTTGTTTGGTGTGAGTGAGACAGGTCCCTCTTGTAAATGAGTCCCCGTGACTCAACGAGGCTAGCCTGTATAAATAAAGGTTGAATGAAAATGAATGAATGAATCCTGTACTCAAGACCTCTCCTCAAGACCATACCCCTCCCATTCGATGAGGTACTGAACCCCTGATCCCGGTGTCAGACATCTAGGATGTGCCTGACCGTAAATGCTGAGTGATTGTCATTGAGTCGGGGGGTGAGGGAGGTTGTAGGAGGGTTCAGTGGGCTCTCAGAAATAGGTTTGATTTGGGAGACATGAAAAGTGGTGTGCACGCGCATGGAGGTGGGTAACTGTAGCCTTACAGCTGAGTGGTTGATGATGCGGGTCACTGGAAAAGGTCCAATAAAATGGGTGGCCAGTTTTCAAGGCATGTCCAAAGTAATATTGTAACAAGCCATACATTTTGTATGCAGGGGCTATGGAGCGGTGGCGATATGTTATCCTCTTGTTTTGGGTCGAGGTTCATAGTAGGGTCGCCTTGGTCTACACCACGCTCTGCAGCACCTGCGGAAATGATGCTGGACTGAGGGTACAGATATGTCAGTTTCTTGACTGGCGAAAAGAAGGGGTGAGTAACTCACAGATGCCTCAAAAGGAGACAAGCCGGTGGCAGACGAGGTGTGTGTGTGTGTGTAATGAGCATATTCAACCCATACCAGATGCTTGCTCCAAGCAGAAGTGATGCTCTCCACAACACCCCTTAGTGTGGCCTCCAGCTCCTGGTTACACTGTTCTGCCTGGACATTGGATTGATGGTGGTAGCCAGATGTGAGGCTGACCAAGGCCTCCAGAGCATTGCAAATATCTCACCATACCTGTGAGACAAACTGTGATCCCCTATCTGAGAACACGTTCGAGGGGATCCCGTGTATCCTGAATATGTGTTGGACCAAAAGTTGGGCTGTCTCGAAGGCTGAGAGGAGCTTAGGTATGGGAATGAACTGGGCAGCTTTGGAACATCTGTCAGTAACTGTCAGAATAGTCGTCTGTGCCACCACACCTCCATTTGAGCATTAGTATGTGTTAAAATGTTAGTAGCAAATACAACGTGTTGTTTTACACGTCTGCCAGGAGATTAGAGATGGGATACATAGCTCTTTGAAGGGAACCAGACTTTAAAGATCCGTTCATTTCAAAGAGCTGCTCAGTTTTAAATGGTAGTGACATCACATCGTATGGCTGTATGGCAAGTACCACGTGTCTTGTCAAGCAGGAAGCCACTCCTCCCCTTCGCCTGTTATCCTTCATCTCAGTGCAAAAGTATTTGAGGAGTAAAAAAAATTAAAACAAGGAACGGGTTCCCATCATTTGTTCCAAAGAGCTGTTCAAAAAATGTGGATTGGTCGTGAACATGACGTCTGACAACAGCGTTCATTTAATTTTGTACCTTCGTGACAAATGTTTAATTCATTATTCCGGCCTCCAGGACGTTTAGTGCTATATATATTTACTGTACTAGCTGGTCACTAAGAGATTAACTGTTTCATGCTTTAAAAGTAAAATTGTTGGTAGGAGTGACCACAAACCTCAAATGACAGTATGTTTTTATGCAATGCTCTGTAGTATTTACATTTGAGCTCTTAGTGAGATGAAAGAAAAACGTAATTCGCAGATTCATCTAACACAACATGTCATGTCACATTAGAATAATTTAACGTGATTAATCCCAGAGTTCTAAAAGGGTTAATGTGTTTTAAATGTAAACTGAGTTACCTACTAGCTACAATGATATTCTGTTCATATTTAGCAGCTTCACTTGTGCATCGTCTGCAGACTGACATCAGCATGAAATGGATCTGTTTCCTTTCTTGGCTGTTCTGTACTCTGTGATCTTTGAAAATGAGACAATGTCATAAAACAATGTGGGACAGCTGGAAACATGTACTTTATATTCAGAGAAGAGACGGACACCTGAATAGTTCTCAGGTTAACAAGTTTACGGTGTTCTCACAAGCTAATGCCACACTTCAGGAGAAGCACGGCCGCATTTCCAATCCAGTCAGTTCGGCTCAGTTTCGGTTTTCTACGAAATGCTCGATTGTACTTTTTATTGTTTCGTGTCAGATAATTGAATAAAACGTTGGTGGGAAATATGTCGCAAGTCTCAAATTATGAGTTTAAAATGTTTTGCACCTGTTTTTTAATAATTCCAGCTCATTACATTCACTGACAAAGGAACTTTAAGATGATGTGATTCAAATGAAATTCAACGGCTGATATAAAAAGGTGATGGCAGTACAGTACTGCTGTCTCAGTGGTTAGAGCTGTCGCCTCACAGAGAGAAAGCAGTGTTCCAGGTTACAACTTTTTCCATTAATTTGCTCAATTTATTTAAGATTGACATATGGTTGATAAGTTTGCATCCACAAAGTGTTAGAAAGAAAACACACCAGGCACATTTTTATTTGAAATAAAGCTAACATTTTGTATCAGAGAAGGCATTTTTGTGGTTAAAAAAAATAAATCAAACAAGGTCCAAAGAATTGAAAGCAGAGTAGAATTTTTTTTTCTATATACTGTATATATATATATATACATATAAATAAATAAATGTCACATTTTTGTCATCTGTGTATGTTTCCCATACAAGACGAAATTCGTCTCTGCATTTAACCCAACCACCACAAGGTGGTGCAGTGGGCAGCCATAGAAAGCGCCCAGGGAGCTGGGGAAATAGGTGTGCACTCATAGACACCCCAAAGTGTGTAGTGGCCAGGGTTCGAACCTGGGTCCTTCGGGTCCCAAGTCGGAAGCCCTGCCTCTACACCATCTTATACATTCTCAATCTTAATAATGATTTAATAATCACTTTTTACTGAAAACAATGATGAACCTGTTGTTTGTTTAGGAACCTTTGTTTAGGAACCACCTCCTTATAGTCTGTCCAGAAAGTCTCCACTGGAGGAACTTTTTGCTGAGGAAGAGGCACAGAACATAATGTCACAGCTCCATGTCCATAAAGAGAGGGCTGCAAATGGACCAGGACATTCCACCAGCCGTTCTGTCTGAGGACCCTGCTGCTGGTGGTGGAACAAACACAAGACTTTGCAAGATCTGACAGCAAAGGATAAGTCTCATATTTACGTGTTCAAGCTTCTTCTACACCCAGCAAACGTGTGTTTTCCACTGCAGGAGACACTGTCTGTCCAGAACACTCACACATACTGCCTGAGAAACAGATATGATCATTTTCCTCAACAGCAACAGTTTCTGATTTTATAATGTACCTGCTGCTAACCTGGACTGGATTGTATAAGTTGCTCTTTTTTATAATAATAATAATAATAATTTTGTTTATTATTCTGCAGCAGGTTAGCCCATCAGAGCTCAGTAACATGACTGCAGCGTCACACACTGGACATGTGGAAATATGTTTCCATGAGGTTTTCAAACATAAAGCTCTCTTGTAAAAGTATACCCCTGCGGAAAGAAAACTCATAACATATTGAAGTTTATAGACTGTACTGGTTGAAACTAACCCTGTGAGAAATCCATAGTAAATTTAACAAAAAGGAAAAGTTCGTAGCATTAAAATTCAAACAGAAGTTCAAATTATTTAATCCTGAAAGAACTCTGGCTAACTACTGTAGCTCATTTATAACATGATGGAGTTAAACTCAAAGCAGTCTTCAGATAAATACATGTAGTGTTAATTTATTATTTTTATATTAAGGTTTCTGTTAACTTATTATTTTTATATTTGTTTCTGTTCAGTGTCCCGAGATGACTTCTGTTATGACTTAGCGCTATACAGTATAATAAACTGAACTGAATTGGATTGACATGTCTTTTTTTTACCCCGCCTACAAAAAGAATCGGAATTGGGAATCGAAAGGAACCGGAATCGAAACGAAGAATCGGAACCGGAACCGCTCAAATTCAAATGATGCCCAACCCTAATCAGCAGTCAACAGGGTATCCTTGTGGACCCAAAGATGCCAATACTGTACTCAGGTTGCGAGAACTGGTTTCCAAAGCTTTCTACAGTGGCAAACACTCATCCGAATCAGGACGTTTTGGTGGTCGGCCCTGCATTTACAGGTGATGACCTTATCACTAAACAATCACTGGACCCAGCAATAAACAAACTGGTTCTTTACCTCTCTGACCCTGTCAAAAATGAACCTTCTGCATCCGACCTTGATAACATAATGGACCTGCACGTCCTCTTTAATGTCCGTTCTTCACTTCAATTGGTCAAGGGCATCTTGGTGCATGTTTCTAACAAAACCACTTCAGAGTCAGAGAGTCAGAGTCAGAGAATCTTTATGGTCATTTGCACCGCATGTGGCACATGTGATGAAACGAGATTATGTACACGGGGTCCCAGTTACATCAAACAATAAAAAGTAAAAGAAAAATAATAAGATCTAAGATATGAACTAAGAAAAACATCAACTACAAATACACTATCTTAACAGGCACGGGCCCGGCCGCGGGCCCGTTTGAGCCTAATTTGCATGTGTTAGATCGTGATTTCCCAAATATGGAAGCTTTGTAAGTTCTGACGCTGTAAAACTCTTCCATAGGCTCTCTGCTTTTGATTGACACCAATTTCGACCAACTGAGTGTAACTTTTCGGTCACTAGAGCCAATCAAATCCCAGAGAGTCACCAAGCAAAAATCCACCCTCCCCCTCTTCCCCCACGTGGGGTCTTGTCCAATCAAATGAGACGCCGATTCTGACGTCACAGACTTGTAGCCAATCAAATTCCCGTTGTATAGACATGTGACATGCCATGGTTTGAGTTACATGAGGGGGTGTAAAACTCACTGCGTCACAGAATCAGTCAGATGCTGCGCCGTGCGTCAAAGGGTGAGCGCCTCTTTGTTGACTTTATGCATGCCTCTTCTGACTTTTATCACTCTTTAGCCATGGATAAATGCCATGGAAACATGAAACACAAGCTTTAGAACTTGATTTACAAGGAAAAAGTGTTTCTTTTCTGACGAAGGTGCCGTTTCTCCTTCTGTGTGTGCGTGTGTGTGTGGGGGGGTTGTGTAGACTTTGAAGCACAGAGCCCCTGTGGAGCCATTGTTGAGCCATTGTGAAGCTTAAGCCCGAGATACACTAAAGCAGACTCCGTATACGCGCGTATACGCGCGTATACGGAGCTGCTGCTACACTCGGCTTTCGTTCTCGCGTAGATTCTCGTGTTTTCGCTCCAAATTCTTACGTCATTTCCTCCATACCGTCACTTCCGATCGTCACTTCCGCTAGTTTTTCGCTCCAAACGCTCGCGTTCTCCTTGTTGTAATATGAGCAGCTGAGCACGGAGAGGACTCAACTGAGCTCGCTGATTGGTCACGCCTACTGAAATGATTGACAGATTTCAGTCAGCTGAAAGTGAAACCTATCATGAGCAGCTCGCTCAGACTTCTGCGGTGTTCTGATACGGTCTTTCTACTATATATGTTATAAAAAGTTCTCTCAGAAATAAAAATAATAACAGGGAGTGCTTTTCCTGCAGCCCACAGCCCACCACAGCCCACCAGGGAATATATAAAACATCGCGCACCCAGGTAGGACCTGAATTCATTCATTTCATTCATCGAGTGAACGGAGGAAGAAGCGGTTACTTGACTTTAGGCAAAAAAACAAAAGAAAAGGCCCGATCAGCGATAAAAAAGAGGAATTTATTTCATTTGTGTAACATACAAAACAGTCCGGCGCCGGGGAAGTTTAGGTCAGACACCGCGCATCGCGTATGCGAATCGCGTATGCGTAGTAAAAAAATACTTTTGCGCGTACTTGCCCTGAGGGGCTACGCTGCGTACGGGGCGTACGTACGCTGCGTATTGGCGTATCGTGAGGACGCTCGAGTGTATCTCGCCCTTTAGTGACTGTTATCCGAGTGTTATCTGGGGGTGTTGGGACTGCAGGCAGCTGACCTGTGGAGGAAATGTTCTCTTGTGATTTACAGTATACAGGTGGTCCCCGACCTACGAGCGGCCTGCTGTCATGTTACTGTATTTCTATCAGCTTGAGAGTAAATATATGAATGGAACAGATGTAAGCTTTCAATAGACAGTCATTCTGAAGTATGTTGAAGTATTCAGAAGTATTCAGACATTTGAAGTTGGCATAATACAGGTGTTACCCATGATGGTACAGTTTGGGTATGTTTGGATTTATTGCTGTCCGCCTGAACATGCACATACAAAAACAGGCACAAAATCCTCAATTTTTATGCTATTGACTTCTAATTTGAAACTGTATTAGTAAATACTTCACTGTTTAGGCTCATATGAAATTCAAATCAACATCTTCTTGTATCAGTGTGCAGGTGCTTGACACATAGGGCTGGGCGATATGGAAAAAATCATATATCACGATATGGACTTTTTTATATCACGATAACGATATATATCACGATATATACAACACGATGTGTGTGTGTGTGTACAGCAAAAATTTGGACCAAAGTTTTTTTATTTTATTATTTTACTACAGATAGTTACATTTATAAGAATGTGAACAAAAAGAACAAGGAAATTTGGACCAAAGTAGAAACTAGATCTACCTAAGATCTACCTTAATTCAAGGAGTACGATTATGGAATGACTTAATGCCAAATGACAAATGTTAAGGAAGCCAAATCATTCCTTGTATTTAAGAAACTGGTAAAAAATGAATTGCTAAAAAAAATATAAATGAATCTAATTTAATGTGTGATATATGTGAATTGAAAATTGACTGAGTTATTTACTTATTTTGTTATTATAGAAAATATTGTTTGAACTGTTATTAGATGAATAAGGAGCAGATTTAATAAGATTTATTCTTCATCTGCTACCTTTCATTTTATTATTTTTTTTCTATTATGAATACGTTAATTGTTGTATTTCATTTTATAAAATGAATAAACTAACAAACAAACAAACAACTCCTTTTCTACTTTGGTCCAAATTTTTCCTGCAGGTGGCGGTAAAACAACAGCTGCTAATGAAACTCACGAAGAAGAAATCCGCTCTGAAGTTTGAGTAAACAAAGCAAGAAACAGAAAAGAGAAAACGTTGCGTTTGATTGCGGTTCTGTTGTGTCTCTGGTCTGTTTTGTATTGGTTAACTGGACCCGAGTTCGGACTCGGTTGGACTCTGGGTTCGTGTCCTCTGGACCCATTTTGTCTCCGAGTTTCAGCGGAGCGAAATAATGGAAGCTAACAAGGTGAGCTTCCCCCTCTTTTTGGTAAAAGTTATTCTTCTTGGGCTGCCTGTGCAGCTGTTTTCTCCTTGTTGAGATCTATGGTTGAGACACCGGCTTCATGCGCCTGCGTCTCTGTTGCTCTCGAGTTTAACCACGTAAAGCATGTGTCGCAAACCCGCGCGTGCGTCAAACATAAAGCCGCGCCGTCATCTCGCAAAACCACAATATGAAGCTTATTTGCGACAGTTATTTTTTTATTCTTATTTATCACGATAGAGACGATAGAAGGAAAGTAGCACGATAGACACGTTTCTATCGTCCCCACGATATATATCGTCATATCGCACAGCCCTATTGACACATATAAACATTTTCAGGCGAGGCAAGAAAAACGCTTTATTTCTGTGTGCTCTCACTTCAATAAATACAAAATAATAACAGATACAACAAATTTGACTGCTGAAACAAAAAATTCAAAGTGTTATCTTTACAAAGACACCAACCATTTTCTTGTACTCCATACGGTTCAAGAACAGCTTCTAATTTAATTTGGGTATGTCTTTTTTAGGCGTTTTTCGCTTTTTTGAGGCGAATGCTAAGCACAATATAACAGAAAAACATAATTACAAACAGCAGCACGAACATGAGTCTGCATGAGCAGATGGTCACGAATGAACACAGCAACAAGAAACAGATCAGCATCAGCATGATGTGATATTTTGCAGTGATTATTCTTATTATTTATTTATTCATGAGTCTAACAGCCTCAGGGTAGAAGCTGTTCCTCAGTCTAGTGGTTCTACATTTAATGCTCCTCAACCTCCATCCTGAGGGGAGTGGGGCAAAGAGTGTGTGTGTGCTGGGTGATTGGGGTCTTTCATGATGCAGGTGGCCCTCTTCCTGCATCTGGAGGTGTAAATGTCTGTGATAGTAGGGAGACTGACTCCAACAGACCTCTGTACAGCCTTCACCACTCTCTGTAAAGCTTTTCTTTCCGCAGCTGTGCAGCCTCTATGCCACACGTTGATGCTGGAGCACAGGATGCTCTCCACTGCACACCTGTAGAAGGAGGTGAGGACTGAGCTACTCAGACCAGCTTGTCTCAGCCGTCTGAGGAAGTAGTCTCTGATGACCTTTCTTGATCAGGCTGGTGGTGTTGTTGGTCCAGCTGAGGTTATCACTCATGTGTACACCCAAGTAGGGCTGAACGATTAATCACATTTGCGATTATCTCGCGATATGTTAAAACGCGATTGTCTAATCGCACGGGCTGCGATTTGACTGGTCACGTGACTTGGGAGTGAGCCGCGCGGAGCAGGAGCTCTGAGCGGAGCAAAACAGAGCAGACAGGGAGGGGAACACCGCACGCTCCAACATAGTTGCTTCAGGCTCGACAGAAGTCATAAAAGTTAAAAATTCAGGTAAGTTCGCCCATGTAAACGTGTATCTGATGAGACAGCGGGAGATAAACAGAGCGCGAGCTGGTCATGTGACCGGGCCTGTTGTTGACGGTGCCCTGTTAGCAGCTAGCTCAGCAAGCTAACGTTCTGCATGAAAAAGCACATTCATTATCTGATTTAAAAAAAAAAAACTGTTTTGTCATTAGTGATATGAATTAATACAGAACCAGTAACACGCACGTTTCGTGCAAGCTAATTTTTTTTAAACTAGCGGTGTTTAATGATCGTTAGCTTAGCTTTAGCATAGCTATTTAGATGAGGTGATGCATTTTCTCATTACGTGTATTACCAAACCTGGTCGTGATGTCACGACTATTATACTATCCTTTTTATTGTCCGTTTTAAATAATAATGTTAATTATTATATTCAGTAATGTGAAGCTATTTTATTTGTGATATTGAGAATACTCAATATCACAATCTAAAATGAAGTTCCACAGAACTGGTTTTAGGACTCCCAGTGAGCATTCTAAATAACTTTCACAGTAAGAGCTGGAGTCATCTCCAGTACCAACACACAGATGTTCTGTGCAGTGAAAAAATTTCATGTAAACACAGACAGTTAAAACTCTGACGAAAATTTCTTACCAGCATTGGCATCAGAAGCATTTGTAAGGGGTGGGGGCAGGCACACCGGTGTGGGGTCTGGGAGTCCTCCCCCAGAAAATTTGGAATAAAGTAAATGCCATTTCCTGTACTCTGGTGTATTTTAAAGGGTTAAACATCTATGTTTACCTACATAAGTAACTTGATTCAATAACTAGTTTAGAGAGCAACAAGAAGTAACATCCCAGCTGAATGCATGCAGCTCAAAAACTTGTTTTATTTAACTACAGACTTTATTATCTTATTTGAATTAAACAGTTTTAACCCTTTAACTTTACTTTTTTCATTCATTCATTCAACCTTTATTTATACAGGCTAGCCTTGTTGAGTCACGGGGACTCATCTACAAGAGGGACCTGTCTCACTCACACCAAACAACCATCCACTCTCACACTCACACCTAGGGTCAATTTAGAGTCACCAATCAGCCTAACAAGCATGTTTTTTGGTCTGTGGGAGGAAACCGGAGTACCCGGAGGAAACCCACGCATGCACGGGGAGAACATGCAAACTCCACCCAGAAAGGCCCCGGACCGGGATTTGAACCGGCAACCTTCTCGCTGAGAGGCAGCAGCTCTACCAGTTGTGCCACCGTGCTGCCCACCGTGCTGCCCGTGCTGCCCCGTACTTATTCATGTTCCTCAGAGGGAAAATCAACCTTCTTATTTAAGCTATCACCCCCGCTCTCACTGACTTTATCGTGCACTGAACTCCGTTCAACTTCTGAGTCTTTTTCTTATTTATCCCGCAGAAATAACTTGGAGCCTCCGTCAGAAAGGAGGGGGAGTTGTTTTCAGCAGAGAGTGTGTGTGGGGGGTGGGGGGGTGGCGCTTTGATTCGCTGCAGACGGAGTGCAGCCAAACAGAGTTTTATTTAGAACAGGGAAAAGCTGCTATCACTGAGGTTGCAGCTCACGCCTCAAAAAGAACACGCGCGCACACATGAATGGACTTCCCGCTAGCTGACCGACCGCTATTCTTCGGCTCTCTTTTTCCGGTCGCTCATTTGACCCACGTACCTTGCGCTCTGATTCGCTCGAATGGGAGGACACATCGTTAGTCAGAGGAGGCGCCGGAAACGAGGAGGACAAATTACCTCCTGTTATGGAAGAAGCAGAGCGCAACTTGTTTCTAAAACTATATTTTGTCCCGGTATAGTAACCGGGAGTTACTCCGCATTGATTTGACTGTGAAGCCGCATGCACACGCCAAGACCCGCCTTCCTGTTAGTAATTGGTCAAAACAACGTGAGCTTCAATGTGATTAAATGTAATCGCTGTCCATCAATCAAAGTTAAGTTGAGGCGGACTGCTTGGTCAAAAGCCGGAAATCCGTAAACTTATGCCACGATAGCCTGGTTAAAACCAGACCCTTGTCCTTCACTTCGCTTTGTACTAGGGTCTGGGATTTCTCCCATAGAAAATGATTTCTCCGGTTGATTTTTGACCGGACCAATCAGAGAACAGAAGGCGGAGTTTTGTTAGTTTAGCCTGGCGAGGTCCAGGCTATCAGATAAATAGCTCAGAAACCACTCGGTGGATATTTTTTCTGCTACCAGTGTGTAATTATATGGCTCTAATTTACTGACTGTTGGCCTAGATGAAACATTTGAGATAAAATTCGATTTTTTATCATTTATTTTCGTAGCGCACCCGAGGCTGTTTGGAAAATGTCAAACCGAAACAATTTAAATCCAGCAGATTTGACCATTTCGTGAATTGATTTAGGAACTGTTAAGCTCAGGAACACTTCTGATATAACGTCAGCTAAGAAATATATTTTTTCTCAGCAAAGAAATAATAGTTTTTTACCTTGTTTTCATGAAAATTCCTTCGTGGCGGCAGCCATTTTAACTGACGACGTCAGTCAACGTCGTTCAAAACTCCGCCTTCTGTTCTCCGATTGGTCCGGTCAAAAATCGACCGGAGAAATCGTTGTCTATGGGAGAAATCCCAGACCCTAGTACAAAGCAAAGTGAAGGATAAGGGTCTGATTTTAACCAGGCTAATGCCACGATGGTCTGGACCTTACACTATCACTGAAACTTTCTCCAGTTGTCTACCAGATCAAAATTACCAAGGGACGAAAGGAACCAACATTTAAATGGGTTCATAGAAACCAGATCAAGCTTCAAAAAGCTTTCAACAAACTAGCAAGGATCACACAAAATAGATATTAAAAGTTGAAACAAAACAGAGACAACTAACTGCATTAAATAACAAAACCACTAGTTCCTAGTGGGGGTGAAACATTGAACCCCATAGTCACTAGTGGGGGTGAATTGAACCAACATTGCTAACATTAACATCACCAATCAGCATGATCCCTAACCTAGTTACGCACCAAAATCCTGAAGTGATTGTTGAGCTAGACTGAAATCCAAGTTGTTTTTAGGATCTATTTTGATTGTTGTCAGTTAACTGGTTGCTAAGTTTAGTTCTGAAGACATATTTTGAAAAGGGATACTCAAACACTGTTTATAACTACACTTTTTATGAGTTCGACTTAAGAAAATTTACCAGAGAAACGACTTCTCTCGTAAATTCCGACCGAAAAAGCCAGTAAAGATAACTGTTGTTTCATCAATGGAAAATCACTCCTTATTACAGCATTCCAAAATCGTTGATCTCAAGTATTTTTGAATCATTATTGTTCATCACAATCAATAGTCAAACATAAAATCGTTTACCGTATTTTTCGGATTATAGGTCGCACCGTTTTATGGGCTTTTTCAAGGCCTGCAACCTATAATCCGGTGCAACCTATTTATGGATTTTTTTCCATATTTTTAGACCAATTTTTGACTCAGTTATGAGCCTTTTCAGTTTGGCAGAAAATGGTGCAGTACCACTTTCGGCCGCTAGGGGCACAATGCAGTACCACTTCCAGAGGAGTACACTGACCCAAGAAGAAGAAGAAGACCGTTTCCAGCTCATGTGCCCGAAAAAAAAGCTCCTCTGCTCGGACTGACTGTCGGCCTCCTGCTATATGGATGTAGCTTTGTTAGCTCTGTTTGTTTGCCGTTTGTCAGCAAGATAAGTCAAGAACCACTCAGCGGATTTTTCTGAAACTTACAGAATGGAATGGAATCACAGTGTGGACGTTTACAAGTGAGTTTATTAGATGTTTGAGATTTTTTTTTTTTTAAACGATTTTTTTATTAGCATAGCTTGTTAGCTTGTGGATGTATATCTGTTTACGGTATGTTATAAATAGCTTCGAAACCAATCTGTGTATATTTTTTCTGCTTACAGAGTGTAATTATAAGGCTTTAATGTACGTTACTAGAAGAGATAAGATAAGAGAGATAAGAGATTTTTTATTAACATTGCACCAGTAAACCAATACAACGTGATAATGTAAACACAGTCATCCAGAGGAGGGCAGAGAATGTTAAGCTGCTGCAATTCAAAACACATGCATGTTCATCAGCGCGGCCATCTCTCATCCGTCCTGGATGAAGAGCAAAACAGATATGGAAAAAGGAAAAACACAGTAGGTATCATTTGTGATATTCAAAAAAAGAATCTATCAAAAGATTGCCTGAGGACACTCCATGATAAAGTCCCAAAAACTCTATCAGCATAAGCACAACCACACGAGACATTGTTGCAGTTTTGACGACATGCAAGGAGATATAGAGTCTGCGAGTAACTTCAGAGAACACAGTTCAGCAGTTATTCAGCTGGGCGTTATCCGAGGCACGCACAGAAATCTCTGGGGGGGGGGGGGGGGAGGTCAGCAAGGGCACTTCAGCTCTACGCTCCAGGAGAATAGTTTCCAAACAGGCCTCTTTTCAAGGACGTGTGCAGAAACCAGATTAGATAGTCTTTTTGTTTATTCCAATCCAGACCACAGTGTTCTTTCTCACTGCAGCCTTCCAAGTCCAGACGCTGTTTCAGGGCCAAAATTCCAAATCATATGAGGTTCCGTTCTATGAACCCCCATCCGTGCCCTGTTGGAGCCCGGGCGGCTGTAAACGAGTTCCAAAGCGCCCCGCAGGTCCGCGGTAGTCCACCGACGCACCCAACGTGCGATTGAGCTCATACAACAGCTGGGATGAGGAGCTCACGGCCCGGATCAGAGAATCTTGCTGATCAGGGAGTTTCGCCAGCGCGCTGATAGCCGCCGAAGCTCTCCTCAGCTTCAGGTAGCAGACAACTCCGCCGATGCCAAAAAACAGAGCAGCTGCCACTAATAGTCTATGGTCTCGATAAAACATTTGACATAAAATTCGATTTTTTTATTCGTGTCAGAAACGGACTCGTCTCGTGTTAGCATTCGTTTTTTATCTGTGTACTTCTCTTTACGTTATAAATAGCGTCAAAACCACTCGGTATATATTTTTTCTGCTTACCGAGTATAATTTTAAGGCTTTAATGTACGTTACTATGGTCTCGATAAAACATTTGACATAAAATTCGATTTTTTATTCGTGTCAGAAGCGGACTCGTCTCGTGTTAGCATTCATTTTTTATCTGTGTAATTCTCTTTACGTTATAAATAGCTTCAAAACCACTCGGTGTATATTTTTTCTGCTTACAGAGTGTAATTATAGGAGCTTTAATGTACGTTACTATGGTCTCGAGAAAACTTTTGACCTAAAATTCAATTTTTTATTCGTGTTCTGAGAAGCGGACTTCCCGTGTTAGTAGGGGTGTAACGAGATCTCGTTGTACGAGATCTCGCGATATTAAACTCCCGCGATATCTCTCGTTGAGAGGTAACGTTGTCTCGCGAGTCGCTAATGCTAGCAGCCCCTAGCAATTCAGCGTCACGGACAGCATGGCTTCGCCGGATAAAGTTGCTATAGAAGACGCCCCAACTACTGATGGAGGGTCCCGGTGCCGCAGACGCCTCTACATACGTTGCCCCGGATGTAAAGACACACTTGTGTAAACACCGGTGTGACCGGTGTTGCCAGATAGAGTCCCACCCACCCAAAGCACTCTTTACCCAAAAAAGTCAGAAGGAAAATCGCAGTGAACCGCCCAATCTGGCAACACTGGTGAGTGACGGCTGCAGATTCAGTGCTGATGCGGATATTTATGTTCAATTTTTGGAAAGTCCTGCGTGAATATCTATTTTTTTAAACAAAGTTGAACGTTCTAAGGTCTAAGGAGATTCAATCAGTAAAATGAAGACATCAGTTGAGTTTGTAATACATGTTAAAACAGAATAAAAGCCTTTTTGCAGCATAAAACCGATCTTTGAAGTTTTCTTGAACTAATATTAAAATCTCTTCTCGTTCTCGCAAACTCTGTAATTTGTCTCGTCTCGTCTCGAGAGTTTTGTGTATCGTTACACCCCTACGTGTTAGCATTTGTTTTTAGCAGACATAGCGATTCGATTTTTTTATCATTTATTTTCGTAGCGCACCCGAGGCTTTTTGGAAAATGTCAAACCGAAACAATTTAAATCCAGCAGATTTGACTATTTCGTGAATTGAAAAACAATGTTCTTTCTGAGCTAGTTTGGATTTAAATTGTCAGATGAGGACAGAAAAAATATTTTTGTAGACGATGCTGAAAATAATCCCGACGAAATTTAGCTTCTGTTAGCAGACATTAGCAGCAGAGCTAAACACTCAGTCCATATTGCCGGGTTGACTCAGCGGTCACGCGGCGCGTCAACGGTGGATGACGCGTTACGTCGGCGGTGACGTAGGTGCGACCTATAATCCGGTGCGACCTATTTATGAATTTTTCCAATTTTTGGGCAATAATTGGACACGGCGACCTATATTCCGGTGCGACCTATAATGCGGAAAATACGGTAGTTTAAAACTTTACGTTACATTTTTGATGATTTTGATTTTTATTCAAGTTTGTTAAATGAAGTAAATGTTTAAGAACCATTTAAACCTTTTAATCTAGGCTCTGTCATATTCATTTTTCTACTTTTACTATTAAAAAATGGAAATGCATCAGTAATAACCAGTCTAAGGTTGCAATGTCATTTGGGTGGACCACCACCATGATGACATCTGGACATTCCATGCCTCCTGCTGAGCCAGTCCTTGGTATCCTTTCGGATCACGTCAGGACTTCCTCCATCCTGGTTCTTCAGTCAGAGTCAGAGTCAGAGTCAGAGAGAATTTATTGTCATTTGCACCGCATGTAGTACATGTGTTGAAAACGAGATTATGTACACAGGGTCCCAGTTACATCCAACAACAAATGCAAGAGAAAAACAATAATAACATCTAGGATTAACTAAGAGAGACATCAGCTAGTAATACACTAAGCCCTAATGTAGTAGAAAAACATCATTATAAACAGCAGCACGAACATGAGCAGATGGTCACAGATGAACGCAGCAACAAGAAACAGATCAGTATCAGCATGATGTGACATTTTGCAGTGTTTATTCTTATTATTTATTTATTCATGAGTCTGACAGCCTCAGGGTAGAAGCTGTTCCTCAGTCTAGTGGTTCTACATTTGATGCTCCTCAACCTCCGTCCCGAGGGGAGTGGTGCAAAGAGTGAGTGTGCTGGGTGAGTGAGGTCTTTCATGATGCAGGTGGCTCTTTTTCTGCATCTGGAGGTGTAAATGTCTGTGATGGTGGGGAGACTGACTCCCACAGACTTCTGTGCAGCCTTCACCACTCTTTGTAGAGCTTTCCTCTCTGCAACTGTGCAGCCTCCATGCCACACGTTGATGCTGGAGCACAGGACGCTCTCCACTGCACACCTGTAGAACGAGGTGAGGACTGAGCTTCTCAGACCGGCTCGTCTCAGCCGTCTGAGGAAGTAGAGTCTCTGATGACCTTTCTTGATCAGGCTGGTGGTGTTATTGCTCCAGCTGAGGTTATCATTCATGTGTACACCCAGGTATTTGTAGCTGGAGACCACCTCCACCGCAGATCCACCTATATACAGTGGGGTGTGGGTGTGTTTGTTCCTTCTGAAGTCCACAATCATCTCCTTCGTCTTCTTCACATTCATGTGAAGGTTATTCTCTTTGCACCAACTCTCCAGATGTTCCACCTCCTGTCTGTAGCTGGATTCATCATTATCTGTGATGCATCCCACCACAGCTGTATCATCTGCAAACTTAACAATATGACAGCCTGGATGTGTGGCTGTACAATCATATGTGAGCAGAGTAAACAGAAGAGGGCTCAGCACACATCCCTGAGGAGAGCCAGTGCTGAGGGTGATGGTGGAGGAGGAGAAGTTGTGGATCTTCACGGACTGTGGTCTGTTTGTTAAGAAGTCTAAGACCCAGTTACAAATAGAGGGGCTTAGTCCAAGTGTGGATAGTTTGTCTATCAGAGTTTGGGGGATCATGGTGTTGAAGGCAGATGTGAAGTCCACAAAGAGCAGACGCACGTATGAGTCCTTCTGATCCAGGTGGGTGAGAGCAGTGTGGACCACAGAGGAGATGGCGTCCTCTGTTGATCGGTTCTCACGGTATGCATATTGATGAGGGTCCTCGTTGATGTTGACGGCTGTCTTGATGTGGGACATGACCAGTTTCTCAAAACATTTAGCGACTATCGGGGTGAGGGCCACCGGTCTATAGTCATTCAGACCAGTCACTGTGGAGCTTTTTGGGACTGGGATGATGGTGGCGGTCTTCAGGCAGGTGGGAACTGACTCCAGTGCAAGTGAGGTGGTGAAGATGTCAGCCAGCACCTCACAGAGCTGGTCCGCACATTCCTTCAGAACTTTCCCTGGGATGTTGTCTGGACCCGTAGCTTTATGAGGGTTGATCCTTCTGAGACTGCCTCTCACTTCTGCTGCGGTCACTTTGAGGTGCTCCTCGTCTGGTGATGAGGTGAGTCTGGTGCTAGTTGGTCTGTTTGGATCATCAAAACGTGCATAAAACTTATTGAGGGCATCAGGCAGGGATGGGTCCCTGGGGCATTGTTTGCTTTTGCCCTTGTAGTCTGTTAAGCATTTGATGCCCTGCCACATGCTCCGTGGATCATGTGAGGTGAACTGTCCCTCGATCCTCTGTGCATACGCGGCTTTGGCCTTCTTTATGCCATCATCCAGTTCTCTCCTGCACTTTCTCAACTCCTCAGTGTCTTTAGACTTGAATGCAGTGTCCCTGGCTGCCAGCAGGGTGCGGACATCCTTATTTAGCCAGGGTTTTTGATTGGGGTAAAATTTAACACACTTTCTTATGGATACATTTTCAGCACATGTACTGATGTAACCCAGGACAGAGGAAGCATAAAGTTCCAGGTCAACTGAATTTCCATTCGTAGCTGCCTCTTTGAAGACAGACCAGTTTGTGTTTTCAAAGCAGTCTCTTAGCATGGGGGAACTATCTTGGCGCCACGATGTGATCACTCTTTGTTCTGGCATCGAACGTCGGAGTGGGGGGAGCTGTCTAGGGACCAATAACAGGGAGCGATGGTCGGAAGCCCCGAGCGGTGGGCGTGGCTTCGCCGTGTACGCCCCCTTCACATTCGTGTAGACCTGGTCTAATGTCTTATTTCCTCGTGTTTCTGTGAAAACGTGCTGATTGAAGGTTGGAAGGATGACACGTAAATCCACGTGATTGAAGTCCCCGGAAACAATGAAAAACCCCTCAGGATATTTACACTGCAGCGAGGTGAGTAAGTCATGAATTTCTTCCTGGGCGTCTTTAGCATTAGCATCGGGGGGTATGTAAACATTGCTTATTATTATCGCTGAATAGTCGCGGGGGAGGTAATGTGGCCTACATCTTATTGTTAAAAGCTCCACAGCAGCTGAGCAGATCCTGCTGATAACGGCACAGTTCGTGCACCAGTCTTTGTTAACGTAAATGCAGACGCCTCCACCTCGCGTTTTCCCCGTAGTCTCGATGCACCGGTCCGTTCTGAAAAATAGTTTATTATCCAACTCGTAAACAGAGTCAGGAGTGTCTTCATTGATCCATGTTTCCGTGAGACAAAGCACCGAATATAATAATAATAATAATAATAATAATAATAAACTTTATTTGTATAGCACCTTCCACAATGCCTTGCATTGACCAAGGTGCTTAACAGGATAAAAAGAAAAATAAACGGGAACAATAGATCAATGAAAATAGAATAAGAAACCACAGCGATAAAAGAAGGCAATGGAAATAAAAAATGCTACATACTAAAATAACACAAGTAATAAAAGTTACACACAGAAAGCTTTTTTGAACAAGTGAAATAAAAATGCAATTGAAATAAAGATGCTACATACTAAAATACAAAATAATAAAAGTTACACACTGAAAGCTTTTTTGAACAAGTGGGTCTTCAGTTTGGTTTTGAACAGAGTCAGATCAGAGGTGGCACGCAGCTCAAGGGGGAGGCTGTTCCAGGCTTTTGGGCCGGCAACAGAAAATGACCGGTCTCCCCATTGCTTGTACCTCGAGCGAGGCACCTCCAGCAGGTGTTGACTGGCAGATCGTAAGTCCCTGCCAGGCTGATGGGCTTTCAGAAGTTCTGAGATGTAGAGGGGAGCAAGTCCATTCAGAGCTTTGAAAACAAACAGCAGCAACTTGAACTGTATCCTGAACTGAACTGGGAGCCAGTGTAGAGAGGACAGGACAGGAGTGATGTGTTCATATTTTCGTGTGTTGGTCAAAAAGCGCGCGGCAGAGTTCTGTACAAGCTGTAAACGGGAGATGGAGGATTGATTAATGCCAAGATACAAAGCATTACAATAGTCAAGTCTGGAGGTCACAAAGGCATGGATGGCCTTCTCCAGATCACCACGACTAAGAAATGACTTGACTTTGGAGAGCAGACGGAGTTGGAAAAAGCTGGTCTTGACAACAGAACTGATCTGTTTATCAAACTTTAAATTGGAGTCAAACTGCACTCCAAGATTTCTGACCACCGAGTTGAAGTGGGGGAGGGGAAAACCAACACTGGGACAGGGAAGGATGTTGCTGGTGTCATCAGGTGCACCAAACAAAATGCATTCAGTTTTATCTGTGTTTAGGTGGAGGAAGTTTTGAGAGAGCCAGTGCTTAATGTCATTTAAGCAGTTGACAAGAGTGTTTGAACTGAGTGAGGGGTTGGGAGTGACTGGCAGATAGATTTGTAAATCGTCTGCATACATGTGAAAAGACAGGTTATGACGTGTGATGATTGATCCTAATGGCAGCATGTAAAGAGAGAAGAGGACTGGCCCTAGAATAGATCCCTGTGGTACGCCGGAGGTCAGAGGGGTTGATGAAGAGGAGGACAGATCGCCTATCATGACAGAGAAAGTTCTCCCAGACAGGTAAGATTTGAACCACTCAAGCACAGCTCCCTGGAGACCAACCTGCTGAGACAAGCGGTTGATTAGTACCTGATGGTCGACGGTGTCAAAAGCTGCTGAGAGGTCTAACATCACCAGCAGTGCAGGGTTTTTTGCATCCAGAGACAGAAGAATGTCATTCTGTACTTTGAGCAGTGCAGATTCAGTGCTGTGACGAGCTCGAAAACCTGACTGAAATTTTTCAAACAGGTTGTTGAGTTCTAGAAAAGATTGAAGTTGAATAAAAACAATCTTTTCTAGGACCTTTGATAGAAATGACAGATGGGAAACTGGCCTGAAATTAGAGAGAGCTGTAGGATCTAGGCCTGGTTTTTTTAGAAGAGGCCTGACCACAGCATGTTTGAAAGCAGATGGCACATAACCTGAAGTTAGACAGCTGTTGATAAATGACAAAACAGAAGGACCAATTACATCAAAGCATTGTTTGAACATTTTAGAGGGAATGATGTCCAGAGAACAGTTTGTTGGTTTCATCTGCTGAACCACCTTGGTGAGTTGAGGCAGTGAGACGAGATCAAACTGGTCAAAAACAGCAGTGGTTATTGTAGAGGTACATGACAGGATGGTGTTGGATGAACTGACAATGTTCTGCCTGATAGAGTCTATTTTGTTGACAAAATAGCTCTGAAAGTCATCACAGGTAGACTGTGTGGCAGTTTTCAGAACATCGACAGATGGATTGATGACAGACTGGAGTGTGCTGAAAAGCGTCCTCGGCCGGTTGGAGCTGGTGGAGATTAAGTTGGAGAGGTACTGTGACTTGGCCTGTTTCACAGCGTTATCATACTCACAGAGACAGTCTCTCAGTATTCCCTGAGATACATGAAGCCGGTCACGCTTCCATTTTCGCTCTGCTTGTCTGCAACGTTGTCGAAGAGCTCGCGTCGTTTCGTTGAGCCATGGTGATGGTCTGTTTTTTGAAGATGCCTGTTTGAGAGGAGCGATGGAGTCCAAGATCGTTGTGCAGGTGTGATGGAAGGAGGTGATGAAGTCCTCAGGATGTAGAGATGGGTCCAGACTGACAGCAGAGCAGAATTCAGTGCTCTTAAAGGCATCAGTAAACTCATTTGGAGTTAATGGGTTGATGGAGCGGCAGAAACGTGCTGGGAGAATAGCCTTTGGTGCAGGAGTGGTGAAAAATTCAAATAATATGGGAAAATGGTCTGAGATACAGGTGTCCAGGATCTCCACAGCAGGTATTTGTAGGCCGTGGGAGATAATTAAATCCAGTGTATGACCCAGTGTGTGTGTGGCCCCCGAGACCGACTGTGACAGGTTAAAAGAGTCCAGGAGGTTCTGAAACTCACATCCAAGCTGATTACTTGGGCAGCAGGTGTGCACGTTGAAGTCTCCACAGAAAAGCCAAGAGTCAAACTTTGGTAGCAAGTCCGCCAGTAGTTCTGAAAACTCACTGACAAAGTTTTTATTGTATTGTGGGGGCCTATAAAAAACGCCACACAAAATAGGTTTAGCAGATTCCAGCACAAAAAACATGCTTTCAAAACTGGAATAATTTTTCTGAGGCAACAAACGGTACTTGAATGCATCACTGAACACAGCAGCCAGGCCCCCTCCCTTTCCAGCCCCACGCGGAGCGCTCAGGTGGGAGTAGCCATTTGGGAGGAGTTCAGAAAAGGAGCTGTTGTCTCCTATTTTCTGCCAGGTTTCAGTAATCAAAAACAGATCCAGACGATGAGTTGAGATCAAATCACTTAATATAAAAGTTTTATTAGTAATTGATCTGGCGTTAAACAATGCTGCACGTACTGGAACGCTGCCAGTTACGTCACTCTCAGCTGCTCGAGCAAGCGGGCGGAGGTGTTGTTTAACGCTGCCTCGCTTCACTGTTTTCCACACCGGGGGGCAAGATGGATACTGGTCGCTGGCGACATGATTGATAGCAACAAGGCTTCTGTGGCGACGAGCGAAGGAACGGCGGACATCAAAGACGCTGAATTCAGGAGGTAAGTCAGCCGTCGGCGTGTTGTGAGACGACAGATACTTTTTAAATCTCACCAGGACGCCTGCCCTCGTTCCGCGTCTTCTGCGCCGCTTGTTGCGTGGCAGCGTGGTCGCGTTGCGTTGTAGGTAGGCTGGGATCGAAGCCAGGAACGGTGGTGGTGGAGGAGGCTTGAAATGTCCATATTCGCCAGTAGCCGGTGTGTTGATCAGCGAGTCCCGGAGACTTAGAAGAGTTGAACGATCATAGACCAGGAGCGAGGATGCATCGTCGATGAAAAGAAGGCAGAACATGAACAGCAGTAAAAAGTTCAGGAGACGAGTTAGACAGCAGCCCGTGACAATAGGCGCCATCTTGGAATGGCGTCTCACATCTCCTCATCTCCTCCGACGTTGTTACTCTCAGACGAAGCAGGTCCATCTTGTTGTCGAGCGAGCGCACGTTGGACAGAAATAAAGCCGGCATCGGGGGTTTACCGGTTTTAGCGTCTGCTCGTAGTCTCGTCATGATTCCTGCTCGACAGCCACGCTTTTTCCCTCGAGAGCACCGCTTCCTTTTCTTTCCTCCGCGCATCTGCTTCCAGAAAGATGATCTAAGCAGATCCAATCTTCCGAGTTCTGATTTGAGTTCGTTGCTGATTTCAGCTGTGCCTTGTGGTAAATCCGCTCCAATTCTCAACAGCTCAGTTCGGCTATAATTCACCCGCAAAAAACGCGCAGAGTCAGGTACAAAAACACTATTAAAACTACTAAAAACTGGGGATGTTCTAGGAGCCCATGAAGCTGCTACTGGTCTGAGCGCGGCCATCTTCAATGTTCTTCCTCGGGATATAAGTATTCACTGGGAATACTCCACCATCCTCTTTCCAAGGTGCCAACTGGTGGCACCTACCCCTGAATACAGTATTTTCTGGTGTATAGGTCGCACCTGTGTATAGGTCGCATTGTCCAATTATCACCAATAGATTGGAAAAATCCCTAGATAGGTCGCACTGGTGTATAGGTCGCACCTACGTTTAGCTCTGCTGCAAATGTCTGCCACAGGAGCGCACAGCAAGGCTTTTAAGAAGATTAACACTTAAAAACAATTATTTGTTTGATAAAAATTATAGCAAATATATGTCTGAGCTGAACTTTTCCTTAATAAATGAACATAATTGTGAAATGAGCTGGATTTAAAAATGTGTTTCACCGAAAGTGATAAGCCATATATAGGTCGCACCTGAGTATAGGTCGCAGGCCTTGAAAAAAAACATAAAAAGGTGCGACCTATACACCGGAAAATACGGTACCTTCATTCTGACACCAGCTTGGGTCGCTAAGGTGTCAACTAGGGGTGGGCGATGTATCGAATATACTCGATGTATCCCGAGTTTTTCAATGTACGATGGTTAAAATGGCTATATCGTTTATATCGAGAATCCTCCTGCTGTCTGTTTTCTCCCACTCGCCCCCCTCCTTCTCCTTCACTGAACACAGACCCAGCCCCTCCTTCCTGCCTGCAGGAGGGCGGAGCCGCGGAGACTTTCCGCACAAGTAAACACGGCAGATATGAAGAGAGCCGCTAGCTGCTGAGGGGGAAAAACAATGTTCTTTCTGAGCTAGTTTGGATTTAAATTGTCAGATGAGGACAGAAAAAATATTTTTGTAGACGATGCTGAAAATAATCCCGATGAAAGGTCGGAACTACGAATCTTTTTCACCATTTAAACAGCGGAGTGGAGCATGAACTGTGAAACGGCAGAACAGAGTGTTTTTACAGCCTGCTGCTTCCATAAAACAAACCACGGGTCTGAGCTCATTTAACCGTGCGTGCTCCGCAGAGCTTTATGAGAGGAGCAGAGAGGTAGAGACATTAATAAATCAGCAGTTTATCATATCGCTAAAGATACGGTCCTTAGCGGCTAACAAGATGGCTAACGCTTTAGCCGTACTATATATTATATATA
>JBBPBX010008748.1:5968-44244 GCA_038048925.1 Garcialebias charrua
CGCACAGACGAGTTTCTCTTCAAAACTATCCATGTCTGTCAAAGCAAAAACAAAAAACGGCTTCTAAAAGAGTAGCGTGTAGCGGTGTGATACACCATATATGGAAATATGCTGGTGAAGATTCTCAGTCGTCGATAAAGCTTCTCGGATGAGAAGTGAAACGTCTTGTTTGTTACAAATAAAGTCCAGTTGTTCTGTATTGAACGCCTTTTTTGATCATATATGGAAATCCAAACAAAAAAACACCCACAAACTTTGAACCAATCACACGCTCCGAGCCGCATCGTCCGCGTCTCGGAGTTCTGACTGGGGCAATGTACAAGACAGCTGTCACCGGGGGATCGCAGCGGGAGTGCAGACGGAAGTTGCACAACTTTTTTTCACTCAACGGGGGGTAAAAGACGTGCGACAAGAAGTATAAACCAGCCTTAAGTACTGGTTAACTACCCATTAGTTCCTGGTTCGTTCCTGAGGCATTTCCCTTCTAAGCAAATTTTGTGAACCTTATTGTAAAGTGTTACCAAAACAGGGATGCTGCCATGCGTGTATCAAATTCAGCCTTTTTTTTTACTGTATGTACTTGTACTGAGAGTTGTGTGTAAGTAAAATAAAAGATTGACAAAGCTATGAGGTATTTGACAACTGTTTAGTAAAGTTTTGAGCAACTTTTTAATGCGCTCAACTCATGGCTGCTGAGGTAAACACACCTGGATCTATCAGATCATTCTTGAACATGGTTTTAGCTCTGTGGACTCAAACCCTGGATCCATGTCCATCCCTGAACGGGGTCCAATGTGATCCACAGAACTCTGGTTCAGTTGAAGCTGGCTAACTTCCACATCACTTAATCTAACACTGGGACTAACCAGGTGATTAAAGGTAATTAGAAATACTTTCTGGCATTTACTCAAGTTTAGAGTTAAGAGTTAGTAAGCCAAATGAATTGTGATGGTTAACCCTGGAACAACCGTTTTACTTATCTGCATGCAAACCACAGCTTGTAATCTTGAACATTTAGCCCCAGGAGGAGCCGATTTATTATCGAGATTCATTATCTAATTGTTCAACATCACCTCCCCATCACAGATCGTAAAGCAGAAAATGTATTGTCAAAAACTGTAGAGTGCAATTAGCATAGCAACGTGTGCTTGATGAAACAGTGGCTGGATTTGATGCTGTAAATAAAACCAGTTGTTCCAGAGTGAAATAATCATTTTTCTTTGAAAGTTTGATTTGAGTTAGTCTGGTTAGAAGAGCAGAGTTAGGCGATCGGGGCCCAGCAGTGAAATCCCCTGCAGGTCAGAGTTTAATGGGGGACAAACGTCCCCTCCCCTTACCCTCCATCTCCACACTGATTGGCTCTGAGTCAGGTGACCCTTGTTCCCCCACAGGGGGAAGGCGATCAGGACCTGTACCTCTTTCAGAGTCACCTGCCTCCTTTGGGAATGCCGCCCCATGGCGGGTAGTGCTGGCGCTTGTGGGGGTGGTCTTCCCTGTGGTTGTGGTGAAGAGGGAGCAGGAGGGGAGGGCAACAGAGCGAGTGATTAGTGAATGTGAATCAGTGCGGAGAATCAACTTCAGAGAAATGAGGATGAGTTCTGAGTGGAGGAAAACCCCGTGGTTGTTACATAAAGACCTTGTGATGATGAACACACGGAGCAGCCGTACAGAGGTCATATTTTACAGTCTCTCTTACCTTCAGTGTCTTTTAATGGATGTTTGCACACGTCTGCAGGTTCACCAAGACTAGCACTAAAGCGAGCTATTCTTTCATATGAAAAAAAAAACACTTATTACCATATTTTCTGGACTATAAGTCACACTTTTTTCCCCCATAGGTTGGCCAGTCCTGCGACGTATAGTCCGAAGGGACTTATTTATGTTTTATTCCCTATTCATGATGCAATTTTTGACTGAAGCGTTAAATGTTCATTCATATTGGCATGAACCAAAGTCTAAATATTACCATTTGCACCCGCAAAAGGACCCTTTAGGCTTTTGGCAACTACCGTATTTTCTGCCGTACACATCGCACCGCCCTATAAGTCGTATCAGTCCAAATATGTCAAATAAAGTGGAAAAATCCATAAATATGTTGCTTCGTATGTCGCATCTATTACGCGTTACCGCTGACGCATCACATTTGTTACATGTCACCGCTGACTACCTGGAAATGTGGGCCGAACCCGGAAATGTGAGCCGGTGTTGTGCCAAATATCGATTGGCTGCCAAATGGTGGCCGTGGGGACATGCACAGGAGGAATTTAACAATTTAACAATATTAACACTTAAAAACAATTATTTGCTTGCTCAAAATTATAGCAAAGGTGTGTCTTAGTCTAACTTTTCCTTAATAAAATGCACTTTGGCGGTCAAATCAGCTGCATTTTCAAAAGCAGATACACAGAAACATGAATGTGCAGAGGGCGACTCGCTGTCCATTTCTTAAAAATTTAACAAAATAACCACCTAAAACAAATATTTGTTAGCTCGATTTTATAGCAAAGGCGTATCTCAGTTGAACTTTTACTTAATACATGCACTTGATGGTCAAATCAGCTGCATTTTGCCTGGGCAGCACAGCAAAATTAAGCTGATTCGGTTGCTCCAGGCCAACGACGGTGACAGACTATGGCAAGCCAATTGTGCCATTAATAGCTACTTTTTCCTATTACATGATGTAACAATATGCCAAACTCCTCGTGTGCCATCTAGCGGCTGAAAAGGGCATTGTTAATTTTTTTTCCAATCAGAATGAATGAAAACGGTCATATCTCAGTCAAAAATAGATTTATAAATATGGGGAAAAAATCCATAAATGCGTAACTTCGGCTATAAGTCGCAGGGCATGCAAATTATGCAAAAAACGGCAACCTATAGGGCAAAAAATATGGTATATGTATATAAAAAAACCTTCAGAGTGTGAAGCTATTTTCCACATCAGCTGGCCGGTTAAAGCAGACGGGGTGGTTTGGCAGACGTGCTTTCAACAAGCATGGAGTTATTAAGAGCTTTTGAACATGAAAGGATGCAAATGATTCCTTCTGAACCCCTAAAACTAATTTCCAAACCTGAGAATGAGCACCATGTGGGTTCTTTCACTTCAGTACCTTTACTTCTACGTGCATAAACAATCAAACTGAAAGGTTCAAGTTTACCTGGTGCTTAAACCCTCACTACATCTAAGAAGCAGAGTTTTGGAAAATTTTCACATTAGCATATTAAAATAAACTATTTTGTTCTTTGTTTTATTGCATTCCCAAAGGTTTCACTGGGCTGCACCTGTTGGTGATGTACAATTGTGAGATAAAAAGGTAAATTTTCAGAAATTCTCATTAAACTGTGCCTGTCTGAAAGCCTTGAGACCCCATTTCGAGCAGCCAATGTTTTAAATCACGGCCTAACTTTGCGTGTACGGCTTGCACAATGGGACTTTATTTGGCTGCCCACCTCCATCTACATCATACCTGCCTTTGCTTACAATTTACCAACCGTGGCAGCTGGCCCCACATTCATGACTTGATCTGCTTGACACTTCTGAAATGAAGATGGGCGGGTTTGAACCATTATCAAAACGTTTAGCCCCTTCAGGAGGACGCTACGACTTTTGGCATTGGTGTAACTTTAGCTTTTTGAAAAGCCTTTCTGCCTTTTTTTTTCTTATAGAAAATGAATAGAGCTCATTTTACATCCTTCAAATCTTTAGTTTTGTTTACAACCTTTTACTGCTCCTTTCGTATTTTGTTCTGGTTCAGCTTCCTTGTGTAAAAAATAGAAAGTAAAAATAAAATAATAATAATAAAAAAATAATAATAATAATAAACTACTTTTAGCTGGTTTCAACTTTTTTTCAGTTGTTTTGGTGCTACTTTCAGCTTTATTCTGCTAACTTCAACATTCTTGTGCTTCATCTAACTTCTTTCTTCTAATTTCAGCTTGTTCTGTTCTTTTCAGCTTATTTCTGCAAGTTTCAGCTATTTCAGTGTTTCAGCTACTATTTTGCTGTTTTATGTTAATTTTAGCTTTTCCAGCTGTAATTCCCAATTTTTTGCACTCATCTTTCAGCCTAATTCAGCAAAAATGTGCTCTCTCCACTTGCTTCTGGTAATTTTAGCTTCTTTCTGCCTTTTTTTTAGCTACTATTCAGCAGTTTTTATCCTCCAGATTTCAGCTTTTTCAAATTATTTCCACGTTTTATGCTCATTTCTGCTTCTTTTAGCCTAACTGGGCATAATTGTGCTCTCTCAACATCTTTATGCTTTTTCAGCTACTTTTCAGCCTTTTTTGTTGTTGCCAATTTCAGCATTTTTTAGCTAAATATCTAATTTTTGTGCTCATTTCTTTTTATCTGCTTCCCTAATGCAGCAAACATGTGTCCTCTTTTTTTCTGCTAACTTTGGCTTGTTCTTCAATTTCAGATACATTTTAGCATTTTTTTAAAGCTAATTTCAGCTGTTTTTCAGCCATAAGTATTCACACTGCATTTTCGCAGGAAATGCAATTTCTCTAGTTCATCATTGGTGTGGTTTTTAGACCCAAACATTCAGGACTAGAGTCTCAGAGGTTTACTTTCACAAAATAAAGCTCCGTTACTCTAAAATTTATGAAAATTAAATCAAAGCTTTGAGACGCGTTCAAGATGTCGGTGACATCTCTGTCCATGTTGAAAGAAAATTTGTTGCACAGATCTTTGGAACATGTTCAAAATTCAATCATCCAGACTGCAAGCCACCGCAACTCACACGAGGAAACTGAGAACCCTTGCAATCACTTTGAGACATTTTGGAGACTTCTTCACAAATGCCGTCTGCCAGCTGGTCACCAACAGTTGCAGCTTAGTGAGATACAAACAGATGCAAACATGTTTTATTAACAGCTACAAGGCCATTTGGAGTAACTTTTGCACAATCCCACTGGCTTGAAACTCTTCGCTCAAGGTTTTGCAAATGTTAAAGGGGACAATACATTACAGCTTACTTTTTTTTTATTTTTTTTAGCTTAGGGTCTCCTAAAGTTTTTACCAAAATATGAGTTTTCAGTGAGCTGCTCTGATTTGTGTGGGGGAGCAAACGGCTACAATTAAAACTCAACATTTGCTGTGGTGAATTCTTTCATGTGGACACAGAGACTGAAGGCTGGTTAGGGAAAATGTTGATCCCGTTTTTTAAATTTTTATCCACTACTTCACCCAAGTGCACAACAAACAATTCATTTTGTGGCCAAACAGCAAGCATCATTACAGTTAGAATCACTACAAACGTGTGCCAGGGAACATGCTGGGCACTGGCTGCCTCGGGCCGTGTATTATCAGACATATTTGTCTCGATGACACACCACTTCTTGACTGCGTGATGAGCTCTCTGTTGTCCTTAAACTATGGTGAGCATCATGTCGTTATTGGCTCGGATTATTTATACTAATAAGCCAACCATAATGTCGGCATTCTGCAGCGCTCGCGCTCAGGCTAGAGGAAAAGTGCTCGTTTTATCTGCTCACTGTTGACGGTGTTGACTCTGAATGAGACGTCCTGTCACTCCACCATCTGCGCCAGGCCAATAAAAACTGTACACCGTGGGGCGTTTGGCCCTGGCACTCAAAAACTAATAAAATAAATAAATAAAAACCCATGGCTACATTATTTTCTTCACTCTTAATGTTTATGTACAATTATTTTCTTCATATGATTTATCTTTGTAAATAAAACACGTTGAAGACGCTCGTCTCGCACCATTTCCTCTGCTTGCTGTGACTGTGTGGGTGACAAAAATGTGAAAAAATATAAAAAAAATGGCCACTGCATATGGTGTTTTCTTTAAAATGGAAACAGCCCCTTGTGACAACAGCTTCGTTCCACATATGGGGTGTTTTATTGTCTAGAAAAGCTGATAATTGATCTTTCGTGGGGAGACTTAAAGGGCTTCTTGTGTGAATCAGTGCAGAAAATAAAACAAAATACTAGGATTTGACTAAATGTTGAGAATTCAAACAGTGCAAATAGGCCTGTCACGATAAATTCTGCTGGGCGATTAATTGTCTCAGAAATTATTGCGATAAATGATAATATTGTTTTAAATTTGTAATAATTATAATTATTGTCAAATTTAAGAAGAAATGTTGGTCCATTTTATTTTGAGTGTAGTACTTTTTTCAAGCACCGGATGGCAGTATAAGACTGTTTGAACTGAAGGATGGACAGTGAGGGAGCGAGCAGCGTGTCTCTTTATGAAAAATGAGAGGGAGGCCCCTTGACGTGACATGGACCGTCTCTCCTTCCTGTTTTTCCAGTTCTTAAAATGGCGAATGCTCGGTGTGGTTTGAGCTCTTTAGCATAGCATTCATCGCACAAAGCTTTTAATAAATTAAAAAAATAAAAAATCAGTAAGCAAGTTCTCAGCTTCTTTTTGCAGAGAAAACAACTTTTTGCACAAAGGCACAGGTTTCAACCGTGAATTTTAGAGCTTCGACAAGCTGAAGGATTTTTCCTGAGGTCAGTCTATTAGCTTAGCTCATAGCTTAGCTGCTTTTAACGATCCAAAAACGTGATTTTGGATCGTTAAAATTGATTTTAAAGATAAAAGAGAAAGGGAGGGGTCAGTAAAGAGCGCCGGAGTTGAGCCTTTTGTCATCCAGTGTCTTCAGTGGAAAGAGACAAGAAGAAACGATAAAGCTGATAAATGAAAAGGAGGTTGATTATTTTCATTTATCATGCGATTAATTGATTTATTGTTTATCATGACAGGCCTATGTGCAAAGAAGCACCTGGGTTGTAAGAAGCCCGTAGGAATAAACAGTGGGGTCGCTCATCTTTCGTGATATTAACCGAGTGGCAGTTTCTCCTTAAGAGAAACTTTGAGTCAAGAAGCCTTTTTGCACACAGAGTGGCTTTTTGTACACAGCAGTGCAGAGGAATGTAAAATAACCAGCTGAGCCATAAACACTGGGATCTTCTTAAATGATGGGCTCTGACCTGAATCTGTCTTGGATTAGCTGCTGCCATTAGTTCCTCGACATCATTTGTTTTGTTACAAATGAATCTGATTTAGAGTAAAACCTCCAAACTTCTCTGAAAGTTGGGTTTGGTGTTTTCGCATAAAAGCAAATCATACCGGCCAATGACCGTGGATTAAACCGACCTCGATCCGAGTTCTGCACTATTAGACAACCCAACACCGCCTCAGTCTTGTATGAGATATCGTCATCTTAGCTGCATTCTGTTTGCCAGGAGCGGCTCGGTGTGGCCGGGGAAAAGTAATGAAACGTGACAGATGATGATCTTTCTTGAAACAGGGCATTAGGCAGCGTGGCCAGCGGAGCTCGTGATCCATCAGAGGAGCGATGCTCCAGACAACGGCTGTAATGCTTAAACCGCCTGAAAGGGAGAAGTGGACCTTTCCATTTAGCCGTTTCAGTAAAACATTATGCAACCTCCTGTTGTTAAGTTCAAATACATTTACTTTGTGGGTACATTACTGAATAAATCTTATCTGCTTCTCCCAGTGAGCGAGTAGGTGGAGGTTCAACGTGGTGTGGTTTTTAAAGAACAGCATCGTTTTTCCAATCATAAGCCCCATCTGGATAATTCACCACTTTCTCTGGGTTGTCTGTCCTGTCGACTTTTATTTCTCAATTAAGGAAAGCTGAAATCTGTTACGACAAACTTAAATCTGTTGTTCCTTGTAATTTTCTAATGTTTTACAGTCGAGCTACATAAAAAGTCAGGTAAAATTAGGTTTTGTTCAGAAATGTCTAATGTGTGATGTAAAAAAACAAACAAACATTTTCTCAGGATGTCCAGTGAAATCCTCCCAGAGTGAAGCTTTAACATCAGTTTTCAAAACCCAAGACAATCACTGGTTTTAATCTAACACTGTGAAGCTGCTTCTTTAACACAAATACAGTAGTCCCTCGCTACTTTGCGGTTCGTTTATCGTGGACTCGCTCTTTCGCCGTTTTTCAAAATAAGATTGGGCATGACACACAGTTGGCTGATTGATGGATGAGCTGCATGGCATTTTCATTTAAATTATTTAGCACCTGCTGCACCTTTCTGCAGCCCTTACTGCAGGATAAACTTCCTCCTGCAGCTGATCTCCGTGCAGAGCGGAGAAGTGGGCGTGGCCAAGAACCCTTGCAAGTGGCTGAGAGTAGCTCAGGCAGGGAGCTGAAATCATGACATTCTGTGTTCTTTTAGAGCGTATATATACTAAAATAAACTACTACTTACTACTTGTTCTACTATTCCTAGTTTGCGGTTTTTCACCTTCAGGGTACGGCTTCCCCGCAATAAATGAGGGACTACTGTATTTCTTTTTATGGCTATAAAATAGTTTTTCTTTTTAATTAATCAAAAGTCACGTAACACAGAGTAAAACAGGGAAATAAAAGCAATTTTACAACCAATTAAAAACTGCTTTCCTTAGCAGGACTGAGAGTTTTAAAGAAGGAAAGAAACTACCGGTAAACAAGAAAATCCTTTGTGTATCAAAAGATTCAAGCAAACAGTGTTTTAAAGCTGAGGATTCAAATACTATAAAGATGATTAGAACATAAATATTCACAACTTTATACTGGCATAATGGTTAAACACAAGATAGAGATGTCATGTGCACAGAAAAAAAAAAGAATAAACCAATAAAAACCTACATGTATCAAATAGTGATCTATCATGTGGAAGTTAGAGCTTGGACCCAAACAGGTTGATCAGAAGCAGATAAAGAAAATAAAAACTTTCACTGACCATACACTGACTCTAGCGCTGTGTTTTGCTTGCGAGTGGTCGACAAAACATCTGGAGAGAAGAAAAAAAAAAGAGTCATTGGTTAATTTTTGTTGTAAAATAAACATTTCTATTAGCGGTTTATCCTTTGATAAGAGACAATGACTTTTTAAATGTATGGTTTGCTGTTATAACATGAATACATGCAAGACAGTCAACTTACACAAATGCTTGATTGACAAAGTACCATATTTTTTGGACTATAAGGTGCATTAACCAAAACAAAACAGTCAGATAAGTCAAGCTTTATTCAACTCATTTACAATAACCACATAAAAATTGGTCAAAGGTCAGTAAGCACAACCAGAATTAATACAAAACACTGGATTGTAAGGTTCACTGTCCATTTATGAGAAAATTAAAGGATTTTAAGTGCGCCTTATACAGTAGTCCAAAAAATACGGTATGAAAATAAAGATTGTAAACTTGGGTGGACAATCTTCACTTCAGGCTGCTTCAGCATAATCTGAAATGCTTTTCTAGTGTAGCTGAATAATAATACAGTTATGCTGTTCTAACCAAACCACATGCTGCTATAAACCCCTGAAAATTCTGAGAATCAGTAAAAGGTGCGTGTCTCACCGTGGCAGGTATCAGAATGCTGATGGTAGCCGTTCTCCACATCCTGCTCAAACCCGCCTCTGAAGATTAACAAACACACAAACACACACAGCAACAAAGAAACCTGTCAGTAAATTTGCATCAATCCATTTCACTGAATGTCCTTCACTAACAAAGCACCTCTTTCCAAGATTGATTTTGCTCGTGGGGACTGTTTGGAGATGTGGAGACAAGGGCACTGTTCCAGAATTGAATTTGTTTTGTGTGTGGTCAAGGTCAGAGTGTCTCCATCGTTGGGACAAAGTAGAGCCAAGATGTAACAGCAAAACGCACCTTTAAATCACCTCAAGGCTGTGCAGCATCACGTCTGGATCTCTTAGCGGAGTGCACAAGTTTGTTTGTGAGAAGTTGGAATGTACTTGCACAACTCCTCGTTTGTTCTCCAGCCAGTCATTTCCTGCCTGGTGTGGCTGCGATGCATTCAGTGTAACAAGGCTACCGCTGGTGAAATTGGTACCTACAGTTTGCTGCTCTGCAATGAGCGTCTCAGTGTGCGATTGTGTGTCAGTGAAAAATCGTCTCGAGGGAACTACGATGATTCAGTGTCCGACACAAAAACCTGTCATTTTCCAGTGATATTTATGAAGACGTTTTATTTCCCCAACCTTCTGCTTGCTTAATGGCATGATGCATGCAGCCGAACAGCTTTCAAGGAGAAGAAAAATAACAACAACAATAAAAACAGATGGTAACAACGATTGTGTGAAGTTGCAAGAGAACATGACGCTGTAAATTGTTTTGTCAACACCATGTTTATTAGACTTTCAGAATGCTTCTTAAAATGTTTTTATCTGAGCTACTGGTTCATTGAAAGAGCACAGAAATGCTCCATCGTGTGGAAATAACTCAAATTTCTGCCATTTTCAACTTGAGTGTCTGTGATCCAAACCGGCCTCATTCAACTCCTGAATCACTTCGAACTGAACAGAAACTTGATCCGACAGCCACGATCGTCTGCTGCGCTGATTAAAGCAGGCCTACGACTTCACCTTGGCGTCAGGTAGAAACCAGCGGCTCATCCCGACGTGGCCGCTCAATGGCTGAGTAATGCGATCGACTCAAGCTCCTTCAGCTGTACAGTTTCCCCTCCGATGCCAACAGTCCTCCCACATGTTGCAGCGAACCAAATTAAAATGGACACAAGCTCATAAACAGCACAAGCTCAAGGGTAATGATCCAGGATCCACTTTGTCCAAGCATCCATGCACACCCCAACAAACCAATTAGTTCATTATATAACTCAAACACAAAACTGCATCTCTCATGGATTTTATGGAAACAAAGACTTCCACCATTTTCCAATAGTTAGCAATGCACTAAACAAAAAAAAACAGACTTTAGTGCACACAAGAAAAAATTGGAAGTTGTAGTGGGAAACACCTGAACAACCAAAAACAGCAGAAATGGTATTGATGCAGAATAAAATAAAAAATAAGTGGTGCTGTACACCGGTGTCCCCCGTGAATGTTTGAAGTTTTGATCAGAATTTAGCAACGTGGGCTACATCTGCTTCTGCTGTGTGTCTGGCGCAGCATGTGATAAGCAAAGTAAATACAGCCTTATCTTTAAAGATGATCCCACCTCCACCGAGGAGCTGAGCTGCTTTCCCCTTCCAGGATCTGCTTCCATTTTCTTGTCTGGGGTTTTTTGCGTTATGCTTCGGTGACACAAACTTTGTCAAATGCATCATGGAAGACGAGACTAAATGCTTCGCAACGGCTCAAAGCAGAGCCGCTCAGCCGCACAATCGTTCACAGTGAGGGTTGAAAAAATAAAGACAAAAGGGGCGGGGGGGGGTGAATTTGCTCTGCTCTTTCTCCTTTATCGTTTGGAACCGGTATGAATCAGTCATTAAAATGTATGCCACCTCCAGATGAGGAAGGATTCCAAGCAAAAAGAGGAAAGACTTATGGTCCATGAAAAGAGTGAGAAGGAGGTAGATGGTTTGGAGTTGCCTCGAATCAAACTGTGGGCCGAGTCTTTCTGATGCTGCCTGATTCACATCGGTTCATCTTTTTCTCATTTCCATTCTCGTATCATTCTTCATGATCCTCTTTCCTCTTATCTTTTTAAACAAGCTATCGCTCACATTCTTCAGTACTCTATAAAAGGTGTAAAACATACAGGTAGTCCTCGACTTACGACGGCCTCGAGTTACGGCGTTTCGTGGTTACAGCATGCATCTCCATAAATAAAATTAAAAATATATATATATGTTTGAATTTTTTTATTTTGAAAGCCGAGTTCCGAGTTCCTTCCGGTTTTGACGGCAGAAGCAGCGCACTCAGTGGAAAATTACAGGAGACCTCATTGTTTGGACCGGAGGTTTACGAGGCAGACCGGAGGCAGAGGAGGTTAGGAGGGGCTAACATGCTAACAGACCTTACTGTAAACGCCCTGGACCGCGCGAAGCACAGGCAGCTGCAGATGTTGGTGGAGCAACAAGCTAACATGCTAACACACGGAGGAAGACTTCACCAGCTCCCAGTAAGAAATTAACTATTTTTTTCCTTCATTATGGCTCCAAATGTATGTGTTTTTTGATAATTATGTAGGGTACTGTGTTAGGAAAGGCAAAGTGCTTATTAATACAGTACTGTACATGTATACAGTATGTATATGGTGCAGTATTTATGTATGTTCTGACTTACGTTGAAATTCGACTTACAACGGAACGTAGGAATGAATCTCCGTCGTAAGTCAGGGACTACCTGTATTCCCTAATGCAGATTTAAAATATGATCGAATTTCAGTGACACACTTTCAGCTGTAGCCAAAAAACCTTTTTTAATTAAATCTCAAAACCTGAATGAAAAATAGACGATTTAAGAAAATGACACTTTCCTAACTTCCTCTTTATTCCTTTTGTTTATATAAATGCATTTATATTGACTGGTTAACTGCTTCGCTGCACCCAGTTTAATTTGTCCCTTTCTGCTGTTTCTGTTCTGCTCAAAACTTTTCTCTTTCTTTTGCTTTCTGGCAGGAGTCTGCTACTGTAGCCCAGTTTGGACAGTATTTTGTTTGGCTGGTCTCCCTCAGGTTCTGGTCCATTGGTTTCCAGTGTGGTTTTGTCCTGCACGCTAAACGCTGCTCATAAATCAACCCACAGCGAGTAACTTTATGCACCTTGGCAGCATGAAGCCACATCGGCTCTTCCTCTTCCCATTCACAAGCACATCTTACTGTGCATGTGAGGAGCAAGTCCTCACTCGAACCAGAAAACCAACTTTAAACGCTGCCTTGCAGGATAAGACCTAATGTTATTCCTGGAAGCAACCAAAACAAGTAAAATAACCTTTTAATAACTACTGTACTTCACATTTCTCTTTGTGCACGCTCACTGCTACCTACAACAACAATTACTTCACATTCAAGTTCAATTTAATTACACAAATTGCATTTCCTGCAAAAATGAAATGTGAATGCTTATTGCTGAAGAACTTGCTGAAAAACAGCTGAAATAAGCTTAAAACATGCTGAAATGTAGCTGAATTGGACGAACAAGCCTAAATTAGCAGAACGCAGAAAGAACACATATTTGCTGAATTAGTTTGAAATAAGCAGGAATAAGCACAAAAATTTGGAAATCAACTAAAAAATGCTCAAATAAAAAAGCATCTAAAAATAGCCGAAAAGGCAGAAAGAAGCTTAACCTACGAGAAGGAAGTGGCAAGAGCAGAAATTAGCAAAAAATGTGGAATTAGCGTAAAAAGCTAAAATTTGCATGAACAGCTAAATATAGCTGAATATAGCTGAAAGGAGCATGGGCTGAAATGAGCAGAAATAAGTTACTTAGTCTGAAAGTAGCAGAAATTACCAAGAAAAACTTTAATTTATCTGAAAATAGCTTAAAGTAGCTAAACATTTTCTAAAAAGGTAGCTGAAAAGGTAGAACAAGCTTAGATTTGCAGAAGAAAGCAGAAAGAACATGTTTGTCCAATTAGGTTGAATGAAACAGACATTAGCACAAAAAGTTGAAATTATCTGAATAAAGCTGAAATTAGCAACACCAACAAAAAACTGTCAAAAAGTAGCTAAAAAATAGAAAGCTGAAATTACAAGAAAGATGTAGAGAGCCCATTTTTGCTGAATTAGGCTGAAAAAGTTTAAATGAGTGCAAAAAACATGGAATTAGCTGAAAAAAATTAAATTAGCATAAAAACAGCTGTATCTGAAATAGTAGAAAACGCTAAAACTTGCAGAAATAATATGCTCAAAAGAGCATAAAAAGCTTAAATTAGCAGAAGTTAAAAGAAGCACAAAAATATAGTTAGCAGAAAGTATCTGTAAGGAGCACAAAACAGCTGAAAAAAACAGCTGAATTTTTATTTTATTTTATTTGCACAAGGTGAAAGAAGCCGAACAAGAACAAAATGTGAAAGGAGCAGTAAAAGGTTGTAAACACATCTTAAGATGTGAAGGGTGTAAAATGAGCTCAAATAATTTTCTACGAGAAAAAAAAGTGGCAGAAAAAGCTAAATATTTTCAAAAAGCTAAAGTTGCACCAACACCAAAAGTCACAGGAGGATTGTGCTGAAAGAGCTGAACATATTGAGTTATGATTCATTGAAATAAGAGTGAAAACTGCAGGATGAGAAACACTCCGAAAAATATTTGGAAGAAAAATGGCTCACAATAGTGTGAATGCTTCATAAACATTCACACAATAAAATGCCTTCTCAAAATAAATGGGATTAGTTGCTCATTGTCGGGTACAAAACCTCAGAGCTAGCCAGGCTCCTTGGAAAAGAACAAACTTTGCATTGAGCACTTTGTAAGATCACTCAATGTTTGGATCATTTAATAAGACTAATATTCATTGAGATCAAAATTCTCTTAAGTTGTGAATTTTTAGTTCCTTTAAAAAATACTTTCGTTACCAGGGCAACAGAAAGACAAACATGATGCGTTGGTACGGAAAGACATCTGGGGCGTTCTTGATGCAACGACATGAAACATCCATCGGTTCTTTTTAATAACTTTGTAAAAGAATCAGCCAGGCCATTCTTCAGTTTCATACCGAAACTTCAACATATAACTGTACAGGTTGTACCTCACAAACAGAACTCATGAGGGAGTCTCCAGACCGTCTCGTGTCCTTCACACTGGTTCTGAATTTCCTCTGTTGAACTGTGCAGGCTCAGAGTCTTGTTGTCCAAACAGGATCAAAACATCTGGGAGGCAAATTATGTCAACCTCAGGGTCACTGTGGTGCATCAAACACATCTCAGTTTGTTGTGGACATCAACCATTTCAAGAGTGCGAGAGCTGCATTTAAACATCTGCAGCAGCGCTCTCTGTCAGAGAACCTCTGGTCAAAGGTCATGGATGTTTTATTATTAATAATCTCTGTCTAAAAAACACAGATGGTAACCAGTTAATAAAAAACTGGTTGTTTGAATTTGATAAATTATCATAAATGTTGGTCGCTGTTAAAGTAGGTACAAAACCAGCCTAGTTGGGTACAGTGTGGACAGAGGTGAACTATAATATAATGTGCACAGCCTAGAATGCAGTTTCACAAGCCGTGCACATAAAAATAGGCTACGTTTAAAAAAGGTCACTAAACCAAACAACAATAAACATAAAAAGAAAATCCAAACAAAACAAAAAACAATACATTCGTTTATCATCACGTATCTAAAAATGGGATAAAATAAGGCAACCACAAAGCAGCTGACAGCAAAATAGAAATATAATATTTAAATAAAATGACCCAATAGAAGCAGGTGAAGATAATGGATGCATGTACCCAACAGATCAGGGCTTATGAGAATATGAGGTTAGAAATATGGAATAAAAAATATCCATTCGCCAATGTTCATGCCAGGGAAAGGCAGGTAATATGTCAGGGTGGCCAAGCAGAAGATTTGCAATAATTCCAGGTGTGCACACTTCAACTAAATCTATTGGTCGACACTCTCCGTGTCCAACTCAGAGTGAATGGTCCATGCAGCGTGATGTCAGTCCAAACCCCACGCACAGGTAAAAAAAAACATCCGGTGAAGTGATTTAACAGCAGTTTGTCATCACCGTTCTTGGCGATCACAAGAAAATGGCGCCTTTATCTGCTCCTTCCTTCACTCTTTAGTGCATCCATTTGTTTATCCAGTCACTCATTCATCATCCTTCCATTTTTTTGCTAGACAGTGCTGTTACGCTGCTGAGTGACTGAACCATGCAGGCCTCCGCTCCTGATTTTATGACACAAGATTTTGGAACGGAAAAGAAAATAGAAGAGTTTGAACAAAACTATAACACCTTAGCTGCAGCAGCTATCAGGACAGGGTTTCAAAGGACAGCCATAATGCTACTGTGTGTTTATGTAAACCAAGAAACTAAAAATAGATCTACTTTTCTGGTGTTGAGGGGGAAACTAGATTTCTGCTCTCTACATTTACTCTCTTCCTTTTCCATTATTGACTGATGCCAACAAAACACAGTGATGCAACATAATGAAGCCAATTTAAGCTTCCTTATTTATTTATTTATTTAATTTAAAAGAAACAAAACAAATTCATCAAAAAGAAAAAAAATAAACGAAAAGGGTGCAGAAAGAAGAAGAAAATTATTATATCGGCCCCTTATTTGAAAAATATAAAACTTAGGCTTGAACAATCTCCAAAGTGAAAACAAAAAACATCAGGCATCCTTCACAAGGTATCATACTTTCACAACTACTTTAACTTAAGCATCTTTTTAAACATATATAAATTGTTTTAGAAATTTTTATTGTGATGTTGAAGCAATTCCACAATCATATTCCCTGAACTACAACTCAGCTCCTTCAGACCAGTTCTAAATGGAGGTTATACAAACATTTATATTATCTTAAGGTTATAATGACTCTCTTTTTTAACTACGGTAATTTTAATTGAATATTTGGGGGTAATATTTTTTATGAGCTTTATACTTGTAAAATACTATATTCAACCAAATCATAACATTTTAATAATTTCAAGTGATGAAATAATACATTTGTTGGGCGAAAATAGCACTTCCTAATAATTCTTATAGCTCTTTTTTGTAAAATAAAAATAGGATTTGTAACTGTTTTGCATGCTTGTCCTCAAACGTCAATACAGTAGATTAAATATGGAGCAATCATTACATTACACAATATATACAAAGCTTTGTCATTCAAAAACTATTTTACTTTATACATAATGAAATTGATTCTTCTAGTTTTAATCTTAAGTAATTTACATGAGATTTCCATGTCAGCTTCTCATCAACAACGACACCCAAAAATTGTATTTCATTAACTATGAATTTCCATGTTGTCAATTTTAAATGGGACTTCCGATAATTTTCTTTCTATTACTAAATATCATGTAGTTTGTTTTTTCCAAATTTAAGGATAATTTGTTGGAACCAAGTTTTTATTTTTACGAATTCTGCCTGTATCATCTCTAACATCCGTTCAATATCTTCACCTGAACAAAAAAAATAAGTGGCATCATCTGCAAATTAAACACTTCAAAGCCATGACACATCAACCAGATAATTCGCATACAAAATAAACAACTTTGGTCCCCATCACAGAACCCTGAGGAACTCCACATCCATTAACACAAAATTCAGATCTTACATCGTTTACCTGTACAAATTGTCTCCTAGCTTCTAAATCGGTTAAACTTTAAATCCATTTCCAACAAGAATTTTGGACACAAGAAGCAAGTGAAAAAATAAATACAGAAAGGTTCATATTCTTTGTTTCTTAGCCTATGACACAACAATAAAATAATTAAAATCTTTCCAACCACCATTTTAAGTTTTACTTCAAAATGTGTATTCATTTTTTTTAATCCCTAACATTTATCAGTGTTTTCTGTCTGGATATAAACATGATGTGGTATTATTGGCAGAAATGGCACACAGTTATCTGTAAATGTCACGACTGGTCATTTTAAACGCTCCACGTTGTTGTTGTGCTATCTAACATCAGTGCTAACACATTCCTGCTTGCCCTTCATGTTCTTCAGCTGTCACACCCATTCTGAGGCTTTGAAGCTTGTTTACAAATGCGTCTTCAAAAACCAGCTCCCCTCCATTCAGCAAGAACAGAATTTAATGTGACTTTCCATCTTCTGACCCATGCGCTGCTCCACTAGCCTGCATCTTTACTCCAAATGACAACAATTTTACACATGGATGCAAATAAACAAGATTTACACAAAGGCACCAGAAAAATATCTCTAATAGTATGACCAAATATTCATCACACTCATGTCCCACTTGTCTTAATTCTAGATTAGCCATCTATTGTTGAGCGCACCTCCACGAGCATAACATACGAGCATCTTCCAAGAGAAGCAGAAGGAGGTGTGAAAATTATTGCTTCTCCTTTTGCTTGGTTGCACGTTATTGACCAAGTTGCAAACCTGCCCTTTGATAGTTCAAGTTACAAAACTCATAATGTCTTCATGCAGCTCTACCCACGCGCTTGCTTTCAGATGGACCAAACACCCCGGGACTGATTCCACCACTTATTAACACTCGGTCCAGAAAGAATTAACAGATGAAACATCCTGCTGGAGTGTTTCATTAAGAAGCAAATGTGCAGACTTTTGATCCTCGGTACTTCCTTATTAGAGACAATAAATCATGTCGGGCAGAAAATTACCGCTGCAACATTAAGGGACTGAAACTTTCGAGTGTTGCATATTAAAACAGGCGTTTCTTCATAAATTAGAACTACTGGTAAAGTTAAGATGCAACTGAAAGAGCGCCGTCAAAGATTTGACGAGGTTCAACCAGCTTTGGGAAACAAACACAAATTTACACCAAGTTATTATTAGTCCCCAGATTAGAAGCTGTTCATTAAAGCAAACTTAAATAAGATTTATAGACTAATCTATAACTGATAAAAACCAAGTTGTGTCCATATTTTGACACAACACCTACCGCCCTCCCCCTACAATACAAAACCGCGTAGAGCATCCCAGCATCTTTCTGATACCGTAGTTTATTTGGAAAGGATTAGAAAGTGGAAACCACGGTCACCGGTGAGCTCAGTTTAACTGTCAGAATACTGTACAGGCATCCCCCTTCTATGCTGATCCACTGGACCAGTACAAATGAAGATAAAAAAATAAATAATTCAGAGTTTTGATGCAAATGCTAATCATAATAAAAATAAAAATTTAATCTACATATTTAGAAGAACAAAAATCCACTCATGTGATAACCTGACTGGTACTGTATTGTAACAGTTTATCTGCAGATGGGCTCATCACATTGGACATCGATTCAGTATTTCTATTGCAAACATCATTGTTATACTTTCATTCAGCATTTTCTAAACCTAAACTCACTAAAGTGTCTCATACACTTCTGCAAAGTGCTTAAAAATGAGCAGAAGATAGAAGCTCAAAGAACCTGTTAATGTTTTAATGTATTTGTACATTTGTTCAGTGCCCAAGATAACTGCTGTTGTGACTTGGTGCTATATACATTGTACATAAACTGAACTGAATTGAATTGAGTCATAAATACACAAAATGTAATCAGTGATAAAACAGAAACATAACAGTGCAGCTAAAAACTGCAGACAAGAGCACCGTTATACAAATGTATTATTACCTTTTGACCTATATTTTCAAAAGAAATTCTTATGAAACAACCGAGTCACAAATTCTCACAATAATGGTCTACATTAGACCAACTGAGCACCATATTAGGTTAAATAACAGACAAGTTTCAACATGCACTTAAAAGAAATGCAGCCGAGACACGGCTCAGCTCCGAAAGATTTCAGTCAATCATCACCTGATGATTGCAAAGACCTCCTCTGTTACAAGTGTAAAATAGCTATTAGCACCATGAATGTGTATGTGTGTGTGTGTCTTACTTGAATCCAGGTGAGACTGGCACACAGCTGCCTGACTTGAGCCACATGCAGTAAGGGTCCCGTGAAGACAAACAGCTCCTACATGACAGACACATACGGTTTGTTAGTGACAGAAGGAAATGAGGAGAACATTGAGTGTGAAGATCACTGAGTGTGGTGGATGGTAGCATGAGACACTACACTGCCATCACAACTCCCATCCTCCCCCCAACTCTAGTGTAACAACGGCTAAAAATCAGGATCCATGTGCAAGCTGGTATACAATGTTAAATAAAATGATAATTTCAACACTTTACAATGCAATGAATCATTACAGTTTTATTTTTAGTAGGAGCAGTTGTTTTATTATAAAGTCCTCTGATATACAGAGATATGTGATATTTAATTAGAGCATATTTATTGTTTTATAGCTCAGTGAATGCATATCGTGAGAACCGATCAACAGAGGACGCCATCTCCTCCGTGGTCCACACTGCTCTCACCCACCTGGATCAGAAGGACTCATACGTGCGTCTGCTCTTTGTGGACTTCACATCTGCCTTCAACACCATGATCCCCCAAACTCTGATAGACAAACTATCCACACTTGGACTAAGCCCCTCTATTTGTAACTGGGTCTTAGACTTCTTAACAGACAGACCACAGTCCGTGAAGATCCACAACTTCTCCTCCTCCACCATCACCCTCAGCACTGGCTCTCCTCAGGGATGTGTGCTGAGCCCTCTTCTGTTCACTCTGCTCACATATGATTGTATAGCCACACATCCAGGCTGTCATATTGTTAAGTTTGCAGATGATACAGCTGTGGTGGGATGCATCACAGATAATGATGAATCCAGCTACAGACAGGAGGTGGAACATCTGGAGAGCTGGTGCAAAGAGAACAACCTTCACATGAATGTGAAGAAGACGAAGGAGATGATTGTGGACTTCAGAAGGAACAAACACACCCACACCCCACTGTATATAGGTGGATCTGCGGTGGAGGTGGTCTCCAGCTACAAATACCTGGGTGTACACTTGAATGATAACCTCAGCTGGAGCAATAACACCACCAGCCTGATCAAGAAAGGTCATCAGAGACTCTACTTCCTCAGACGGCTGAGACGAGCCGGTCTGAGAAGCCCAGTCCTCACCTCGTTCTACAGGTGTGCAGTGGAGAGCGTCCTGTGCTCCAGCATCAACGTGTGGCATGGAGGCTGCACAGTTGCAGAGAGAAAAGCTCTGCAGAGAGTGGTGAAGGCTGCACAGAAGTCTGTGGGAGTCAGTCTCCCCACCATCACAGACATTTACACCTCCAGATGCAGAAAAAGAGCCACCTGCATCATGAAAGACCTCACTCACCCAGCACACTCACTCTTTGCACCACTCCCCTCGGGACGGAGGTTGAGGAGCATCAAATGTAGAACCACTAGACTGAGAAACAGCTTCTACCCTGAGGCTGTCAGACTCATGAATAAATAAATAATAAGAATAAACACTGCAAAATGTCACATCATACTGATACTGTACTGATCTGTTTCTTGTTGCTGCGTTCATCTGTGACCATCTGCTCATGTTCGTGCTGCTGTTTATAATGATGTTTTTCTACTACATTAGGGCTTAGTGTATTACTAGCTGATGTGATGTCTCTCTTAGTTAATCCTAGATGTTATTATTGTATTTCTCTTGCATTTGTTGTTGGATGTAACTGGGACCCTGTGTACATAATCTCGTTTTCAACACATGTACTACATGCGGTGCAAATGACAATAAATTCTCTCTGACTCTGACTCTGACTCTGAATACACACACAGTTTCAGCAATTCATGATTAGCATAAGTCCCATTTAATCAAGTTCGGAGACATTTCCAAACATCACCGCATCCTTCATAGCTGAGATAAAAGGAGTCGAGCAAGCAAAAAGACAGAGACTAGATCACATCATCATTATTTTGTTGAGATTTCAAACTTCGAGCTTGTTTATATTCATTGTAGACATTTAATAGATGAAAAACTCATTGTTCATTTTTGTCTGCATTTCTTGCAGATTAAACCTTTTTCTGTTTAGACCATATACAAAAGTTTCACGTGTTGGAAAAAGTTGAAATTATGATTTGGAAATGTTCAAAAGCAAACTTAAGGTTGAGTATCAACATTGTCTAACATATCCACGGCTTCAAATCTCTTTTTTAAGAGTAGAGCAGCTACTACTGACACATGACATTCCATGGCTTTACCTTTAAAGAGTAAGCGTGTTGATGTTATCAAATACTTCAAATTAAAATAATACATATTGTAAGAAGTTTTTGTCCGTTACTCAATAACTAATGCACAAAAATACCAGCGATCAACACTTCTACCCATTGTCCAAACCTGCATAATCCTACGCAGGGACACGATCTCCATCTGCAGAGGTGCCTGCTCAGAGGAGCAGGTGGAGCAGCTGTTCCCCCATTTTCCCATTTTTAAAAGTGCGTGTGTGTGTTGGGGGAGCTTGTGCTTTCAATTCCCCACTTTTTGACTTAAAAATGTCCTCCCTCCCAGCCATAAGAGAAAAAAAAATATGTATTTACTTATTCTAATGTTTCTTATTTTGCTTACAAACAAACAAACTAACAAAAAAAAAAATCAAAGTTCATGCTCAATCATCCAGGTACAAAATCCAATAATGCGCAGTCAGGTCATCTGGGCAGTTTCTTTCTTGTAGAGACGTTTTGCCCTCTATCCGGAGAGCTTCAACAGAGGGCAAAACATCTCTACAAAAAAAAAAAAGAAACTGTCCAGATGACCTGACTGCGCAATCAGACACGGATTGGTTGAATTTTCGGCAGCTGAGGAATAAATGCACAACTGCCATCAAAGCTGCAAAACGTAACTATTTCTTATCTCAGACCTCCAAAAATCTTAACAACCCTAAATAATTCGGGAAAACCATCAAATCTCTCTCAGGCATCCGTCAATCATTTGACCTCCAATCACAACTTCTCGTTGACTCTGCTCCTGTGTCAAATAAGCACGAGATCCTAAACCGTTTCAACATTTTGTTGCTTCTAGTTCATTATTTGACAGTTACAAATGGAAAATCAGCCACTTCATCTAATAATCAAACTTCTACAAATCAAATCCCTCCTACAAGTCAACCATCTGTTAATCACACCTTCTCTTTTTCTCCGTTCTTAGTCAGTGAAGTAAATAAACTGTTAAAAGATCTTGATCCTAAAAAATCTGCAGGTCCAGATGAACTTCCACCTTATTTCTTAAGGCTGGCTGCTCATATCATCACAGTCCCTGTGACTCACATCTTTAATCTGTCCATAAGCCAAAACACCATTCCAGATGCTTGGAAAACAGCCTTTGTTCTTCCTTTGCTGAAGGGAGGTGACCCCACCTCACTGAACAACTATCGACCGATCTCTAAACTCTGCATTTTAGCCAAGGTTCTAGAAAAACTGATAAACTCTCAGATCAAAAATTATCTGGACTCATTTAACATCTTACCTCTCCATCAATCTGGTTTCAGGAAACAACACAGCACAACAACTGCTTCACTGAAGGTTCTTAATGACGTTGTTGAAGCATTGGATGCTAAGGATTATTGTGCTGCACTTTTCTTAGATCTGTCTAAAGCTTTTGACACAGTGGATCATAACATCTTGTGTCATAAGCTCTCAGAAATCAGTTTCTCAGATCACACCATTGGTTGGTTTTCTAATTATCTTTCTGATCGGAGGCAATGTGTTCAACATAACGGTACTTCTTCCAGTTATTAACAGTTAAAAATGGTGTACCACAAGGCTCAGTCTTAGGACCAACCCTCTTTACAATCTACATAGGTAATGTAGGTCAGAGCATCCCTGATGCATCCTTACATTTCTATGCTGATGACAGTTGTTTACTGTTGAGCTAAAACAGTAGCTAAGGCTTTCCAGCTTTTGCAATCCGCTTTTGACATCATCCAGTCAGATTTGTTCCATCTCAAACTTGTCCTAAATGCTGATAAAACCAAAGGGATGCTTTTTTCAAATAGGAAGTCGGTCCCAGCAGTTCTTCCTCTGATTTTATCCTCAAATGGTGTCCCTATTGAGTTTGTTGATTCCTATAAATATTTGGGTATCCTGGTCGATTCGCATCTCTCTTTTAAACTCCACGTGGAAAACCTAGTAAAGAAACTGAAAGTTAAACTGGGTTTCTTTTTCAGAAACAGATCATGTCTAACACTGAATGCTAGGAAACGCCTTGTATCTGTGACTTTCCTTCCCTCCATTGATTACGGTGACATTCTCTACATGAATGCTCCTACAAGCACCCTGCGGATGTTGGATGTTGTCTATCATGGTGCACTAAGATTCATAACTGGCTGTGATTATCGTACCCACCACTGCACCCTGTATTCACTGGTTAACTGGACATCATTAACCTCACGCAGACTCTTCCACTGGTACATTTTCATCTTTAAATCACTTCTTGGTCTGCTGCCTTCATACATCTCCTCCTACATGTCTCTGCGTGAGTGCAGCTACAGCGTGCGCTCTCAGGACATGATTACCTGCAGTGTTCCCTCAGTGAGGATTGAGCTTGGCAAAAGGGCCTTCTCCTACTCCGCTCCTGCTTCCTGGAATATCTTACAAAAAAAATCTGAAGTCTCGACCTTGACCTCTCTAAATGGCTTGAAGAATCTGTTGGAATCCTGGCACAAACCAATGCAGATTTGTTCCTGTTTTTGATTTTCTACATTTACCTTATAATCTGTCTGTTTTGCTACTTTGACATCTTTGTTTTAACTTGTTAAAAAAAACTGTATGCCTCTTATGATCGTCTATGGTTGATTGTCCACAGAATATCTACTGTTGCTGTTGTCATCATTCTTTGTTTGTAGCCAGGTCTCTCTTGTAAATGAGTCCTCGAGGCTCAATGGGATTAACCTGCCTAAATACTGGTTGAATGAATGAATTGGGAACTAAAAAGGTAATATAATAAACAAATAAATTATAGCTGCAACATTTTAGTTTAGGCCAACTCAGCTGAGATGAGAAGATGTCGTGTTTTTTGTGAGTGTTAAACTTTGCTGTATGTTTTTCTGACCATGAATTGGACAAAGCAGAGTAAAATCAGTGATATTGCACCATTTAGGAGTGAAAAGTATCCAAGAGTTCTGAAAAAGAGAGAATATATGTTCTTTATGCTGCTCTTACAGTATCGTAGCTCAACGTTTACCCAACGTGAGCATTTTTGAGCAGATTAAATGTCTAGGTTAATATTGGGACTAATTATGACCAATAAGTAAAAGTTTAGTTTGGTTTTAGATGTTTTTACCCATAGTTTGTTTCATAAGAAAACTAATCATTTAAGAACATCCCAGGATTGAACCCAGGTCTCTGAAGTTATTGTGAGTTGTAATCTCCATTACACCAACCAGCAGCCATACATCCAGAGCCAGACTGTTATTCTGTCTTCAAAAGAGAAACCAGGAAAGAATTTTCCATTCCCGATTTTACTCCCCCATTTAAAACTTTACAGACCCACTCACACCAATCGCTGATTTAGAATCACCAAATAATGCAACATTCATGCTGCTGGACTGAGGGAGGAAACTAATGCCACAAAAACCCTCGTATACACAGAGAGAACATAAAATAAGATGGAAAAAAGCCCCAACTGGGAGTTGAACCCCAGACCTTTTATGCTGCAAGGCAACAGTGTTAACCAAACCCTAACCAATACATAAAGCACACATGCACACACAAAAAAAGACTATGGTAAACACACCAGTCAACATGCTCTGCCTTGGCTCATAGGTCATTTACTGATAGGGTTCAAAGCTTTAGTGATATGTCTCGATCCACCTCTCAGTGAAACATCCGCACCAGGTTGTCACTCCGGTCAGTCAGATCAAACCGTCTCTCCCTCCAACGCTCATATAATCAATCTACGTTGAGAAAAGCAGCTCAGATCTATAACAGCTCCGCCCACCCTCTCCTCCCATCTTCTCTGTTGCTGTCATCTGGCAGAAGAATTCCATCAGCATCGAAAAAACTGCTGTAAGGAATCTTTTATTCCTTCTGCTGGTATACTGTCTCGAACAAAGAGACATTAAAATTATTACGTTTCATCAAGCCTACCAAGAAATGCAGCTTACTTTATAATGCAGGGGTTCATGGATGTTGGCTTGCACATGCACTTGTGTGTTATGCATATGCAGAGATAAATGTACATGCAGTGTTTCCCCTACCATTATACAAGCGGGGTGCGCCACCCCGTCAACAGAACTGAGCACCCCGCCTACCAGACCAAACTTGACCCACCCCCACCCAGCACTGGCATAGCACTAAGCTAGCAGCACAAAATACAGGCTCTCTAGCTAAAAAGCTAAAGGGAGCGCTCACGTTGCCTCTCCCCTCGTGCTGAATGCCCCCTGCCCCTACAAGCTGCACTCAGACGTGTCCGTCCCCCGTCAACAAAAATCATGGATGAGATGAGCACCCCGCCATGGCAAGTTAACTAGGGGAAACACTGACATGTGTATTCATATTTATAGCTTTTTTTTTTCAACAAACGTTTATCTTTTAAAGGAATTTGTGGAACTTTAGACGTAGAGATGTTCAGTGTATGTACCGTAAATGAAGTGCCTTAAATTTGTATTACTCCCTTCGATATGAACATTTTAGAAATATTTACATGTTTTGGCAAATTTCGATTTGATTTGTTGACTTTAACCGCACAATGCATCCATTTTGTTGAAATGGAAAACTGGAGGTCATTCAGTTTATCAGCTGCAGTCATTGACCAGCCATGAATGACCTAATTTTGAGAGTGGAGCACACGCTTCACCAGCAGGTCTCCCGTCAGCAGACAGTTCAAACACCTGATCCTATTTACTGTGCTGCATGTCAGCATAGTCATTCAGGGAATAACGTGATGAGTAGACCTGTTTACTTCCTCCCCTTAAAGCCATCAGCATTAACCATAATCAATAGCCATTAGTTACAACCCCTACAGTAAAAGTCCCTGCAGAATCCCAACACTCAATGCCTTTCTTCCTCTCTGGGATCCAGACATCGTTACCGTTGATTAAACTTTTCCTCTAATCTGCTGGAAAAGCCCATTTTTCAGTCCGGTTCAAGTCGGTGCATTTTAATTCTTCACTCTCAAACGAGTTGCGTGAATCTTGTGGCCTTCCTGCTGCTGTGCAACTCTAAAACAATACCAAGTGTTAGTAAATGCGAGCATTGCTTTTTACAGCTGCAGAAGTTATTGTTTGCAATGTCGGAGTATTCACCCAGCAGCAACAACATAATGAGCGTGAAGTGCACAGCGACGAAAGAACAGCAGCAAACAACGGCGCTCTTCTGTGTCAAACCAAAACCTTCAAGGCAGTCGACTTTAAATAAGTTTTAATGAGGATCCTGTAACCTGTTCCGAAAATTTACGAGTATCTGAACTAAATGTGCAGCTTTATCCCCAGTCTGGTGGTGAATCCCACGGAGAACGCATCAGCGCATCACAGAGCAGAAAAAAATTAAATAAGACAACTTCTTATCCTGCAGTTTGCAACTAAACTAAATAAATGAGAGCTGTAAAGTACTGTGCATGACTTTTTTTATTCTGTCATTTAGACTGTAGTATAAAATACAGAACTTATTAAACTGACTGAAAGGTTTTAATTAAAAAATTGCTATTTTCAGATTATTAAGAATAAATTTGAAAGGAAGAGTTTGTACACAAAAACAAAACATAGCTTTTAATTTACAGATGATGTTATAGCAACAAACAGGAACAAAGACCCAAGAATCAAGAATTTAAGCGTCATATTTAAGAACAACATCCTTAGTACTCAAACTAAAATACAGGTAGACCCTCACTAATTTACGGATCGTTTTTCGCAGACATGCTCTATCGCGGTTTTTCAAAATAAGATTGGACATGACACACAATTGGCTGATTGATGGATGAGCTGCACGATCGGCATGGAATTTTTATAAATAAAAAAAAATATATGTATATATATATACATGCATGTGGGCATCACACTGTGTTGGTCATATTGCTGTTGTTGTTATCCGCTATTGTTTTTTGTTTCTACATTCGGTTTCCTGTTATGTAATCTGTTGCTCTGTGCTTGGTCTCGCTGTCCCTGTATAGCACTTTGGTGTGCATGGTCACAGTTTGTAAACATGTACTGTATAAAATGACTTGTTTACAGGCAGTTAAAGGGTTAAATAAAGTGGTATGGTATGCAAATTATGCACACAAAAAAACTGCGACTTATACAGCGAAAAATACGGTACATGCTTGACAACCTTTAGTGGAAATTAAAAAGGTGCCAAATACAGGACTAATCATGGAAACCAATTTAAACAAATTTAAGCTGATTATAGGGAATATGGTAATACATACCATTTAAAATAAATATACAGAAATTTGCAGTTTTATCTGATTTAAAAAAACTCCCCTGAGTTGATGGTCTCATTGGCTGGATTTGATTTTTCCCTCTTGAAAAAATAAAATGATTTTGTGTCAAGCCGCCCAGTCATCGTGACCCAATCTCCAAGAGGCGCCACAACAACAACGCCGCCTTCGTGCTTTGTGGAAAAACCAAACATGCAGAGTCTGCAGCTCACATTTCTAGTGAAGTAAATGTAAACAAGTCATTTTATACAGTACATGTTTACAAAGATACTGCCATATTTCAGAAACAGTTATAAAAATACTAACTGTAGATTTAGTAGGGCTCAGGAACTTGGATTTATTCACTGTCTTGTTGCAGTAAGCATCATTAGTAAACAAACATGCTTTTTCCTTAATTACATACATTTCAAAAGCATAACTTACTGTTTGTACTTCAAATATAACTGTTGCACAAAGTGACACTTGTTTGTTTCCCCGTCTGTGTTTTACGTGCTCTTTTTAAAATTAGCCTGACAGCTCTTAATAAACAGAAAGTCTAAAATGTGAACGTGAGAGTTGAAAAGAAAAACAAGTTTCCTTTGACTGTCACGGTTCAGAGTGACGAGCTCTGGTTAGAAGAAAGTTGAAATGACTCTCTCCTCTGTGTGCGACTGCCAGGACGTGGCAACGCATACCAAAGGGCTTCGTTCATAAATCATTCACGCCAGCCATAAGGTATATATGCAGATTCCTCTCCATCCTGCCTCTCTTCCCTCCATCAGAGGCGTTTACTTCGGCGATCTGACCGGGAGGGAGCGACAGCCCTGAAGCAGCGTGGCTGAACGTCCAGCTGCAGGTTCAGTTAGAAACGTTCGGTGAAGTCATTTGTTGTTTGACTGCGTTTGTCCTTTGCTGCTCTTTAAAACTGAAGGCTTGGCTCTGTCATACTATGATGAATACAGAGGAGTGTGTGTGTGTGTGTGTCTAAGGAGCGTGTGCATCTGCAGTCAGACTGTAAGGAACATCCATTAACTGCTGAGGGGCTCCGAGGCCGAGCCTCACAACTTCCAGCTGCCATGTTGCCAAAGATCTTAAGAAACAACGTTCTGGAAACTGCTTTGGTTTATATGGTGATGTGAGGAAGTATCTGCTGAAGCTGAAAATCCCAGAATCTAAGACTTCCAGAGTTTAGGGCTCCTTCTGCCCTTTTATTGTATTTTTATTTATTAAAATTCCAATTTCATACACCTCCCTGCTGCTGTTCAAAATAGAGTATCTTCTGAAATCTAATATTGGCGTCAGGGCCTCGGGTGGAAAAAAACAAACAAAAAAAACAATACGAGTTACAGTGAGGGGGAGAACGAAAAACAAGTCAAGAGTGAAAGAAAATGGAGGCAGAAAGAGATAAATCTGATCTGGAAAGAGATTGGTGTGTTAACGGAGGAAGGGGAGTGGGGGGGCATTTGACCTGCTGCTGGCAAGTGTTGATGCAGCTTAAGAGGCCCCCAATACAGTATAAGGACGAGGTGTGCTGCAGCTCGAGTCTAAAAAAGATCTGGAGATGGAGCCAGCCTGGAAGCGCAAACAAAACCAGCCCGATCCCGTCCTCCCCCTCTTTCTCACCCCCAGCTTCAGAAATGACAGGGGCCACCATCGCTGGCTGCCAGCCAATCAGCTGGATCCAATTTATGACTAAACAATGTTGAGAGCTTCTCCAGGCTCCTGCAACGAGGGGTTAGCATGCTATGGGGATTTGCAGAGAGCCTCAAGGAGAAGTCATTCCTCCAGCTTGATGGGGGGAGAGGGGAAAAAAAGGGGGTGGGGGTTACGTGGGGCCAACATTCCTCACAGCCCTAAAAATAGATGCTGGAGCTGAAGACCGAGTACGATAGCAGGGGCAGAATGTTGTTGGACAATTTAAACCGACTGCAGAGCTTCTGTTTCTGGAGTTACCTGCTGTGGTCACTTTATGCACAGTGTTTCCTACATTTAGATTCAGATATTCTTTATTGTCAAAGTCAAAAGTCAAAGTCAACTTTATTGTCAAAACTGCAATACTGTATGTACAGAACATACACAGGATTGAAATTGCATTTCTCTCTGTCCCTCGGTGCAACAGTAACCATTTAAACACTAATACACTAAAACATTTAATAAACATAAGCATAAAATGAAATAATAAAAGTGTAATACTGTCCTGAGTTTTTGCATAGTAGTTTTTGCATAGTAGTAGTATGAAAGTATGAAAAGTTACACCAACACTAAAACACTAAACATTTAATAAACATAAGCATAAAATGAAATAATAAAAGTGTAATACTGTCCTGAGTTTTTGCATAGTAGTTTTTGCATAGTAGTAGTATGAAAGTATGAAAAGTTACACCAACACTAAAACACTAAACATTTAATAAACATAAGCATAAAATGAAATAACAAAAGTGTAATACTGTCCTGAGTTTTTTGCATAGTAGTATAAAAGTGTAAAAAGTATATCTATAAAATAAAATGAAAGTTCTGGCATTGACATTTGTAATAGAGTGACAAAGCAGCATATGAAGTTTATGTACACAGTATATGTATGAGGTAGTTGATATTGGTATAGAGGTAAAGTGGCATATGCAATAAGGCTAGTAAAAAATATATATATCAGCAGTAGTGAAGATATAAAAAGTAGTGTAAATGAAAACAGTAGTAATAAATGTAAACAGTGAATGTAAACAGTAGTACTGTATGACTATAGGCAGTAATGTAATACAAACATTAGTGCAAATATAAGAAGTAGTGCAAACTGAATGAGCACATGACCGTGAGTTGAGTGAATAACCCGTTTTGATGACACAGAGTCCAGTGTTAAAATCTTTGTGTTGTGTGAAAGTTTTTTGTGATTAAGGCAGTACAAGTGGGAGGGAGGGCAGAGCAGGCAGAGAGTTTAGCATCCTGACTGCCTGATGAACAGAGCTGAACAGAGCTTGTCGTGGTACATGTGGTACATGCGGTGGAACGAAAGTACACAGGTACATCCAACAATAAAATGTAAAAGTACAGTAAAACAGTAATAAGATCTAAGATATGAACTAAGAAAAACATCAACTAAATACACATTAAGCACTAATAGCATAAAAACAATAAAAACAATACAACAAACAAAAAAAGATCAAATTAAAAATATGAATATGAAAAAAAAAAAATTTGGTCACCAGCGTGAAAAGAGGGCAATCATGTACCTGCTTGTGTCTGGTCTGTGTAAGGGTGTGACCCAGATAATAAATACTCAGAGCTAACGGCTCGTAGAAGATCTAATGTTGCCACTTCTTGTTAAGAGTCAAACCTGCCTGTTAACTATCTCTGACCACTGGAAAAAATTTAAAAAAACTAATCAATGAATAAAACATCTACAACTGATTATTTTGAGAGTTAGTCTGAACACACAATGAAGGAACTTCACATTGTGCAACATATTTTCTGTTTAAAAGTTTAACTGTTGTGTACAATCCTGTTTGTTAGCAAAATGTCTCTTCAACCACTGAACAAGTGTTATGTTTGGATGTAAATCTACAACTTTTATAGGAAAATATTACCAGACATTCCTCTACAAGTGATTACATTTGGAGTCAACCCAATTCAAAATGGCCACTAGAACTAATATTATATTACACATCTTATTGTTCCATATTTTCCTAATGGAGCACTTCACTCTCAGACTCCAGGTTTACTTGTGGTTCCTAGAGTTTCCAAAAGCAGAATGTGAGGAAGATCTTTCAGTTCTCAGGCTTCTCTCTTGTGGAACCAACTTCCAGTTTCTGTCCGTGAGGCTGACACATTGTCCAGTTTTAAGACTGGGATTAAGACTTTCCTGATAAATCCTATAGTTAGGGTTGGTTTGGGTTTCCTGAGCTATTGCTTATCCTATGCCGTTATAGGCGTAGACTACTAGAGGACAAATTGACCTCATTTCATCAAATGAATACTGTAGTTACAAATTTATACAAACGTATAGTTTGTATTTTTAATTATTTCTATCCTAACGTCTTTATTTCACTCCCTCTTAGTGAGGGACTTGCTCGCCACCATTCTGGACCTGCCATTGTGTATCTGTTCCTCCTTACTCTTCCTCTCAAACCCATCCGGTCGAAGCAGATGGGACGCTCTTCCTGAACATGGTTCTGCTAAAGGTTTCTTCCTGTTAAAAGGGAGTTTTTCCTTTCTAAGGTTGCCTTTGTGCTTGCTCAGGATGAGAGACTGCAACGAAATGAAGACTCTGCAACCTGCTGGCTGTCCTACCTTAGATAAATACAGTTAATAATTGGATTTTACAATGTACGTACAGTAAATGAATGTTTCTGTTCAGTGGCCTGAAATGACTTCTGTTGTGACTTGGTGCTCTATAAATAAACTGAATTGAACTAATTAACATTAGCCGACAGAAAAGTTACTATTACTTTGTCACGTTCATAAACACAGAAGTACAATTTGATAGCCAAACATTAACAGATCATGTGAGATCACATGAGGTACTGAATTTTATTTTCAAGGTTTGTCCAACTGGCTACAACTCCTAGTAGCATTAGCTGATCTTAATTTAAAACTGAAGCATGAAAAACAGAGGGTGATACAAGTTTCTTACAAGAGTGTCACGCCATTTAATTGGAGCGGTGATCATTTGATATGTCCTGTCATTCCAGCTGTTCTTGTGTGAGTGAGTAGAAAAAACTGAAAAGTATTATTTAATATTTAACGAAAAGCACACTTAAAATTTTAAATACGTTTGGATCAGATTGTCAAATAGGAATTTTGTTACGTTTGAACTGGTCTGTAGGCAATGCATTGATTAGGACCAGTTTCATAACACATTTCTCAAGTAATCAATCTCAAATTGCATTATTCAATAACTAAATCAATACGTTTGTAAAAGTGGAAATAATAAATTTGCACACAAAAAGCTCATTTTTGGATAGATAAAATCAGAAGAGAGACAAAGTGTACCTGAACATAACTAGCCACGGATGAGGCTCATCTAAAAGTCACTTACGTCTTGCAGTTGCTGTACTCGGAGCAGCGGCTGAGCGGGACACGGATCACACAGCTGGAGAATGCCACAAACAGCGCGTGATGGTCCCGGTCCAACTCGAGGCCAAGCACCCTTCTGTCCTCGCCCTGCACGTTGCACCTGGGAAGACAAACCAAAATAAATAAATAAATACCCTGTCACTGTCTGAGAGGTTTATAGAAGATGTTTTATTTGTCCACAGTCTGATGTGAATCAAACTCTCTGAAGATCCACTTTTCAAACTGTGCACGGAAGACAACAAAAGAAGCATCTCCTCCAGCTGTACAAGACGATGGAAGATCACAGGACAGATCAAGGAACAAGGAAGAGGAGGAAAAATAGCAAAGTAAAAAATAAAGAGAACCAAAACATGAGAATGATTACCGTATTTTCCGGAATATAGGTCGCAGTTTTTTGCCTAATTTGCATGCCCTGCAACTAATAGAGAGGTGAGACTTGTTTATGGATTTTTTCACATTTTTTCAGACCAATATTTGGCTCAGATATGACCGTTTTTCATTTTGGCAAAAAAAAGGAACAGTACCACTTTCGGCCGCTAGAGTACACCGACCGTTCCCACCTCGTGTGTCCGACTGCAGCCTTCTCTGGTCGGACTGACTCTGTTGCAGCTCGGCCTCCTGCTCTGGAGGTAAGAACTACTAGCATCGTTGTTTATTGTTAGCGGCTACCGTAAACGGATACTATTTAGATAAATAACTCATGATCTACATGACAGATTTTTATCAAACTTACAAAACGTAATTACTTGGTGGTCATTTACAAACTGTGACCTGTATGAGACATTTGAGCTAAAATTCGAGCAATTTATAAAATAAATTTGCAGCGCACGAGACGGTTTGGAAGAAGTCAAAGCGAAACAATTTAAATCCAGCAGATTTGACCAGTTCGTGAATTTATTAAGGAATGGTTAAGCTCAGGAACCCTTGTGCTATAATGTCCGCTAAGAAATATATATATTTAAGCGTTTATTTAGCTAAATTTTAAAGAAATAAAGCCGTCCCACCCGCACGTGTGCACGTGGCAAAGCTACTTTTTAAAAACCAGCTGATTTGACAATTGCGTTCATTTATTAAGGAAAAGTTCAGCTAAGACACATCTTTGCTATATTTTTCAGCAAACAAACAATTGTTTTTACCGTGTTAATCTTGTAAAGTCCTTCCGTGCGCGCTCGCTCCTGTGGCAGACATTTGCAGCAGAGCTAAACACTCGGACCACATTTCCGGGTTGTCTCAGTGGTGACGCGTCACGTCAGCGGTGGGTGACGCGTTACGTCGGCGGTGACGTAGGTGCGATCTAAATAAAGGTGCGACCCGTTTATGGATTTTTCCAATTTATTGCCAATAATTGGTCAAAGCGATCTATATAACGGTGCAACCTATCAGGCGGAAATACGGTAATGTAAAATATCCCGTTTATGAGGAGAATAAAAAGCCCAAACAGAAATGTGGAATAAAAAAATAACAAACATGTTCTGACTTGTTAGGGTTGTAGACATCAATGTCCTCCAGGAGCTGGGTGCTGAAAGATGCATTGGCTCCTTCGGTGCTGGCCAGGAGTTTAAGAACACGGCCGTTATCTGAACCCAGCAGCACCACGGTGTAGTTCTTATACGGTCCTGCTGAGGTATCCACCGCAATCTGGGTCAGCTTGAACCTACAAAATAAACCAGAAAAGACTTTCAATTTGGCCGCATTACAGAGAAAGGTGAGGTACAGAATCAATACACACTGACTGAATATTGATCTAGCTTATAATTGTTCCCAGGTTAGTCATATCAATCCTGCAGCAGCTTAATGCTGTTGTTTTGTTGATTTTTAAGCAAACAGTGGGCGACGACTGTATTTAGCATCAGTGTGCAATCAGTCAATTCATCGACATACCCACCAGTCCCTCCTTTCATCGCCTACACCCTCTAATCCCTTCATCCTATTAATGCATCCATCCATCCACCCACCATCATTCAATCGATCCGTCCTTCATGTTGTTCACATGCTGCAGTCTAATCCTGAGTCTCACTTCCTCGTTGTACAGTTCAGCATTCAGGAAGAAACCCAGTGATGGCTGCTTCATTTTTCACCAGCACATTGATTCATATTCACACCGCTCCTCGTGGTTCCACCTGGGAGATGCCCAGTATCACCACAGCCGTCTGACGGCTCCACTGGAGCCCCCGAGGAGCCGCTGAGGATTGCAAGCTTTGCTGAAGGGCACCTTGAGTCCAGTGCTTGTTGAGAGAGAGATAAACTCCACTTGTTCATGTTGTCCGACTGCACTTTGCCTCTCTGGTCTGAGGATTTCAACAAATGCACTTGCTCTTACAAGGTTGTTTGCAGGGACGGGGGTTAAACTCTTTATTTCAATGCATCGCTATGCAGACATGAACAATTATGAAACAGATTTAAAATGACAAAAACTGACAACTGTGTATCATTAGTAACCTCTAATAACACCGTACACACCCTACCTTGTTAGATTCATCCACCTTGATTATTGAGCAAGCATCCAGACTTTAACGTCTTGTTGAACCGATTCTAATGTGCACACAGCAGAGAGAGATCCCTGACCCAAACATACAAACAGCTCCTGTTGCATAGGAAAGCCAGTGTTTGGAACTATTTCAGCTTCCAAGAAGTTAAAGGGACACACGCAGCTGGATATGTCATGGATTCGTGGGGTGTTTGGAAGATGATGTGCCTGTCTGTTGAGGACGAGAAGACGCATACATAATTGGATTTATGATAACAGGGTTTCTGCTTTTTGGAATCGACGATGCCTGGGTTATCGGCTAATAAGGAAGACGTCTGCAGCAGTTTTGGCAATCGTAAAGCCGCCAGCCTTATGTGAAAGAGTACTTTGTACTTTGATCTCTCAGACTAATATGCTTTGCGAGCTGAAGCGTAAGTTGGACGTGATTTCTGAAAATCGTGGGCCACTTGCAGCTGCTAAGACTCGCTGGCATGATTTGCCCTTGGAGAAAGCTAACAAGCACGGACTGGAATGTCCACAGATCTGGTTGTTCAGATTCGTCAATGAGTGTTCCAGCAGAACTGAAAGCAGACATGACAGAGTCTGCCTGTCCAAAACAATTGTTTAGCGGCCTCCCCCAGGTCTCTCTTGTAAATGAGTCCTCGAGGCTCAATGGGATTAACCAGCCTAAATACAGGTTGAATGAACTTAAACTTTATTTATACTTTATTTTTGATGTTTTTGGATAGGCCAACTTATCTCAAATTGCTCCTGGTAGATACGTAAACTAGAACCCACCCCCCTCCCAGGACATCTGTGGCCTTATTAGAATTGTGCCACTGATAGACACTGTACCATCTTTCTTATCAGAACTTTGGAACTTTCTGGAGTGTCGATGGACAACTCACCACCTTTGCTCACCTTCTAAGCATTAATGTATTATGTCATTATATGTTACCGTTTATGTTATAAGGTCTTTTTTGCATATTTTACAGTGCTTCCCGGCCAGGACACGGTGTGAGACATGATTTTTTTCATTTTCTACTTCCTCCACCCTCGTGTTCTCTTTTCTTCATCTACACTGTATGTTGTTTGTAACAGATCTCTCTTGTAAATGAGTCCCTGAGGCGCAATGGGAAATAACCTGTATAAATAATGGTTGAAATAATAAAGAGAAAGATTAAGTTGACAAGAGTCACACTACGTACGTTGCATGAATAGCTCCAGCCGGATGGCAAAGAAATAGACAAACAGCTAGTGGCAGCTGCAGCTGTGGCCAGCAGCCACGGTCGAGCAACATTCAAGTTTTCACCAAATAAATTATAAAGCTTTTTGCAGCTTTTATTGTTTGCATCCTTGATAGCAGGGCTGATGTTGCAAAGTTTCACTTGTATTTTCTGACAGAAGATGATCACGTCCATTCCACTTTCCGGTTAAAAACAAAAACAAAAAGTCATGGAAACATTAAATAAAATAGATTAGGATAGCTCGTAATGGCTGACCAGACTTCTTTTGTCACAGAATCGTACATTGCTGTCCTGTACGACTACTTCTCTTTATTTAGTGCCTGTAATCTTGTTTTAATATTTATTTTTTAAGCCTTTTAGAACAGGGTTTTGTTAAAGGGGTTGTATTAATGTATTCAAATCTGTGAATTAGACCTTAACAAATTCCTACTATGAGGTGTGATAGGTCAATCTGCACATGTATGTGTCATATCAGCTTTATAACCGGAACCCCACACTCCCCGTTTCTCTTGAGACTTGAGAAAGCTTCTCAGATGAGAAGCGAAACATCTTCTGTTACAAAGTCCAGTTGTTTTTGTCTTGAACTTTTTTGGATGCATTTAAATGCATCAATAATCACCTTTTAAACAATGGGGCGGCCGTGGTGTAGTGGTAATGGCAGTCGACCCCTGATCGGAAGGTTGGAGGTTCGAATCCCGCATCCGCCCACCATGTGTCGTTGTGTCCCTGGGCAAGACACTTAACCCCGAGTTGCTCCCGGTAGGTCTGGATGGCGCCTTGCAAGGCAGGCTACCACTACCGGTGTATGAATGTCTGAATGAATGGGTGGATGGCTGGTATTGTAAAGCGCTTTGGGGCTCCTCACAGGGGGCTGGAAAGCGCTATATAAATAAGCTCCATTTACCATTTACCATTGGAGTTCTCTAAATTGTATTAAATTGAATCGTGACGTGCCTACAGATTCCTGCCCCCGATTCCAACGTTTCTAGCTTTAATTTTATTTTTTTAATAGAGGACATGGGCAGCAGTTTGTGTCCTCACTTGTCCCTCCGTCCCCCCACAGATGGTCCCACACAGGCTGGTGTTTACTCACACAGCCTTGACTGGCACGTCCCTGCAAGGACTCGGCAGTGCAGCGTGATGTGCCCGTGGTTGGATTTCATTTATCTAGTCGGTCTGTGGGGATAGGCACGGCAGATGTGATGTTTTTGGAGCCAGATGTGAAGCGGTACAGCCGTCCCCAGTGTGGAGCCACCATGGTGTCTGGCTGGCTGTCAGCCTGGCTCTGCTTCAGGAAGCACGGCGGCAGCTCCCGCGCGCTATCTCCCTGTGTGTGTGTGTGTGTGTGTGTGTGTGTGTGTGTGTGTGCGTGTGTGTGTGTTTGAAGACTGGATCTCTGACGAGAATCTGCTGTGTGTCCACCCATGTCTGAGGTTTTTGCGGTAGTGAATAAAACACGTTTGACACTTATCCACAATTCTACCCATCACCACCTGACACCGGTAGATTCTCGTATGTCACAACAAGCACACTCCCACACTCGTCCCTGCTGCCGCGGTGCGTCTGCGGGTCAGGGCGACACTCGAGGAAGATTCTCTTCCTGCGCTCCTCGGCTTTGATGTGGGCCAAGATCGACCCGTGAATAAATCCGATGGGCTTTAATGAGGTACAAGGTTGAGTGTTCCACCTGAACTCACCCATCTATACCAATCACAGCCTCGAGTGTAAAGGCATCGCTGGCGCTGTGCAATATGCTGCTAAAGAAAACAAACGCATACAACCAATTAAGGAAACGGCCCGGGGATTTTCTCTGGTAGCCATGTTTTATATCTAACAAACACCACCAACAACATAACAATTAATGAGTATGTTTTT